>VWYP01032744.1:70033-99628 GCA_013400435.1 Pycnonotus jocosus | reverse complement strand
AGCCAGGTAAGGGGGTGCAAGGATTTCTGGGAAGGTACAATCAATATTTTGTGTATATATATATATATGTATATATATATATAAACACCCAGTGCAATATAACAAAATGAACTAAACTACTTAGTGCCATACAACACTGGATGAGGCCATCCTAATTTTGGGTGGGAAGGGACAAAGCTATATAGAAATAAGCTATGTTGTGTCAGTAGACCTCAAGTCCAAATGCAGCTTCATAGACTTTGTTGCTATCTGTATGTCTTTCCTTTCCTTGCTTGAACCAACTTTTTCTCTCCTTCTGATTCAAACTTTCTCATTGGTAGCAGCACAGTAGTAAACTTCCTATTTTGGATTTAGTCCACATCCTCAATTCAGCCTGAAAAAGATCAGAGATGCCCAAATCCTTTTGCAGCCCTTTCAACCCTGCCCTGGAATATAAACTGGTACATGTGTCCATGTGGATACCATGTACTCAGAGCAAGTAGAATCTTCAGCCAAACTGTAAAACCTTTTCAAACCCCCTATAGTCGTAACTAAACTGCACTTTTAAAAAAGATTCATAAATGGAAGAAAAAATACTGATGTATTTTTCATTTGCAACAGGTGTGCCCTAAAATAAAAGTCATACTTCAGTTCAACATCAATTCCTGCCCCTTTAGAGGAAGTGCAGGAGGTTGAAAAAGAAGGAACACAAGGATTTTTAACAGGGACATGATACTTTTTTGTAGTCTCAGGAACAGCTAAAATAAATTTGAATATAAGTTTCTCAAAAGTTAAAACTGAAGAATATATCTAACATTTCAGTCCATGTTCAGTTACAAACACCTGAAGACAGGATACTATAGTGACAATTACAACTGATAATGGGCAATGTTTAAAATTACAAACTAGTGAACTACAAATAAAAACCGTGTGTATATGATATAATTGTTCCCCCATTAAATTACACCTGAATAAAAACATATTTTGAGAACCCAACACGATACTGGATGGAATAAACAACTTTGTGCCAAACTCTCCATACCTAAACCTGTGATGGGAATCATCCCACCTCTTTAGAAACCTAAAAAATCAGTTCTCCCCTCCAGGACTTTAAGAACATGGTCCAGACACAAATAAAAAACAAAAATGATCTTCAGCCCTGAAAGTGTAAGATAGGTTCTTTAGGTTGCACTAAGCAGAAGTCCATGTTTCATCCACAGCATGGCTGACTTTAGCCTCAGGAGTAAAAGGTGGTTTCTGAGGCATTATGGAGTTCAAATTACTGGAACATTTTGGCAGACTAACACATGCATTATGGAAATATTAGCAGGATACAGTATTTGCCTATCCACTACTTCAGATGCCCACATAAAATTTTTGTAATCAAGGTAGGAACAAGCTGTACAGAGCCATGAGTTATGATGTTTTAAGTCAGAGGACTAGGGTTGTGATACTCAGCTATGACAAATTTGAGATCCCAGGACTGTGCAGTCTCTTCAAAACGATTACTTAAATTATCTACTATTATCTCTTAAAATCCTTTTGAATGGGAAACATTTGGATGGAAATCTTTAAGTAATTTCAGAGCTAGCATCACAACACAACAAGACAGGGTGCATTAACCAAATTAAATGTGGTGGGCTTGGGGAGAGAGATTGTTGTGCTGCTGTGTTGTTAGTTTTTGGTGTTTCTGTTGTATTCCTTCTGTATATGAGTAATTTCCAGCCCCCACATTTTGCTCTTGCCCTTCAGAACGCCTGACTCCCTATTGCAGTGCAGAGGCTGTCGAGGCGCGACTACTCTCGGCCGGCGGCGCTGCGCGCCCGGGAACGCGGGGAGGAGGAGGCGGTGCACTGAAGCGGTAAGCAATGGCTCCTGTTCCTCCTACCGGCTCCTGCTCCTCCTCCTGCCAGCTCCTGCTCCTCCTACGGGCTCCTGCTCCTCCTGCCGGGCCGGGAGCAGCGTCTGTCCCGCTGCCTCTGCCGCACTGGCGGCCGCGGGGCTGCCCAGCAGCGGCCCCGCTCCGCTGCACTCGGGAGCTGCTGCCAAACAGGGCAGCAGCGGCGTTTCGTCACTGTCAGTTGAACGCGTGTTTGTCACCACGAAACTGGCAGCAAAAAGGTTTCGTTTGTGATTGTAGCTTTTTGTCAGAGCCCAGTTTTCATTACTGGCACTGAAACACGTCTCTGTTCAGCAGAGCTTTTAGCACCAAGCCACTGCTGTCTGAAAGGAACAGATTAAACTCAAAATATCCTTTCAGTTTCCCTAACACATGACATCTGGGCACTAAGGCATTACATTATTTGGGCAGGGAAGAGTCAGTCATTGTAGGACAAGTCCTAAATAGTTTAATAGCATTAATGGTTAAGAAAAAAATAATTCAAGAAAGCACGAATAACCTGCCCTCAGCCATGTAAACCCTGAATTTCAATTTCCAGTCCCGTCATTCTGTATGGTGATGAGTGAGTTGCCAAACAAATTTAAACTTTGATTTTTCTACAGACAAAATGGCAGTCTTTTTCTTGAGACTGCTGGATATGCCAGTGTGTTTAATCCATTCATAAACTGTTTAAAAAATTCTGTATGCACACTGCAAAAGAAATAAAAATATCTGTGTATCCAGGGGTCCTCCCAGCTCTTCTTTCAGGTGGAGAGTATTTCTAACTGTTACTGAGAAGCAAGAACTGAAAAGGAAGAGAAAAAGCTGGTTTCAGGCCCAAAGACGATTGAGGGTTGAGAGTGGGAGGAGAAAAATCTGAAGCCAGTAAAAATTCCTGGGAACTGAAAAGTATCAACTGCCTGAATCTCACTGCTGGTGGGAGTATTACAAGCTTTCCATCTGCTCATCTCTAGTATGCACAGCTACTCAGAGAGCCCAACAGAGCATTTTCCTGCTTGAAAACACAATTTGTCAAAATTAAAGCATAGTTCAGGTTCACAATGAAAAATTGTCACTGTTTAGAAAAGAACAATGGTGACAGAGGGGAAGAGTCTGCTAAAAGCAAAATGGAACAGGTTATGGTTTTGTTTCTAAGTAATTTTTCATTTCTATTAATATGAGTTTTAAGAAACTAAATTATCTATAAATGATAACACCAAGTCCAAGTTACATCATACACCCCGAAATATTGCTAAAAATGACCATTATATTCTGCTGCCATGTTATCTGGATATGCCACAAAGGGTGCATAAGAGCTACTTTAGAAATGTTTTGGAGACTTAAGAAAAAAGTCCACACATTGATTTTTTTAATGTTATTATCTCTGTGGAATAAAGCTTGAGAGCATGAAACCATCCTGAATTAATTAAGTATAGTGATTTTTTATGCCCACAGCTCAAAAAAAAAGTGAGAGATTTGTTTAGAAGGGTGTCAATAGCTGGTGAAATATGCCATGAATTTGACAGTTTGATGCAAAAATACAGTGTTACCATTCTAGAGCTGAATTTTCTCCTTTTTAGGCTCAGTAAAATAAAGGTTAGAGATACCTTCCTCTTAAATGTAGAAGAAAACCTACTTGTAATAGATATATGAGGAGAGAGAGGTAAATCAAAATATAACAGTAACTTTTGGAAAAAGGGGATGCTTGGCCAGAAAATGTCTGAGATCACAGAAGATTCATGACAGCTTCATGCACTGGCAGAGAAAACAATAAACTGTTCTCCAAAGACTCTGTTTTCATAATATTCCTTCTTTCATAGGTAACCAAGCTTATGAAGAATTTTTTAAAGCCTAGCAAATTGTCCTGTTTGCTGTACATTTGTGGCATAATGGAAGGTGCCACAAAATTGTTCTACTATTCCTGTGACTTCATGGGAAGGAAGACCCTCTAAGTGCCTGGGGAACTAAACTGCCTGGCTATATTTCATCTTCTCACCCTGCCCTCAGCACCCAGTCCATGACAGCAGGCAGCTGAGTAGTTTGCTAGATAAATTGCAGAAATACAAAACATATCAAGCTTCATTTTCAGGCTATAATAGTAAGAGTGTAATTTATATCAGTGGGGCTCTGTCACTTTATACAGATATACGTCATCCATATTATTTAAAATGCATGCAGATTTGTCTTGATCTTTTCACCAGCTTTTTCTGCTGTCTTACCTAATTATAAAGTAATATCTTGCCCCTAGAGAGAAAGTAATTTGATATGTTTTTCTAGTTGCTGCAGTAGCTGAGTCATCATACATGGTTTGTGAAATTACATCCTTTCTTTGGTGATGGCAATAAGATAGAGGGAGCTGCATGAATTAGTATATACGTAGGAGAGTTTCAGAGAAGAGAAAGATTTTGGCTAGGTAAAGTCTACTTTTAATCCACAGAAATGTCTCTACTGTAGAAAAGAGGACTAAAAAACCCACTGGCAAACTAATGGTTTTGGCAGAACATTTCTCCTGGAACCATGCTTTGGTATGAATTGTCTCTTAAAAAATCCCTTAGATAATATATTAAAGTAGCTTGAAAGTACTTCTTGTACATTTTTACATCCTTAAGCACATTGTTAAAAACCTAGGACTTTTTAAAGAAGAAGATGGCTAATTAGAACAGACATGTTCAGATATTACGTAACTGCTATAGTGTACTGGGCAACAAATCTTCACGGGGAATTTTTTTCCTGTTTTTTTAGCAATTAATCTTTTAAATAAATGCCTATACTGATTAAGACAGCTATCTTGGCCAAATAATTAATTAAGAAAGCAATCAAACAGAAGGCATAAGTGAACAGAGTCCTGTGACTGGAGGGGTTTTTAATGCTGCACATGTTCCTACCAGTCAGCATTTCCTTTGAAAGGCTGGAACAGCCTTGTTTGCTCTTCAGTGACAGATTAAGCACAGATGGCAATTCAACAGTCTTGTCTGCGCACGTTGGCCCAGAGAACGTGACCTGCATCTGTTTTAAGCAAGAGACTAATGTGTTTGCTCAAGACACCAGCAGGCATTGCTGAGTAATCCTTGGATTCACACGACAGCCTCTTTTCTTTCCTCCAAGATTTCTCCAGTGTGGAAGAGCAGGTGTTCAGACGTGCTTGCTCTAGGTTGAACAATGGCTTTCTGGAACATGGTTGAAATTTCTATTTTGAGAGATTTTTTTGTGGAGAATGCGAAAATGAGCATATTATATTTTAGAGAAAGGTTAGTGGATGCTATGCCACAAAAATTTTGTTCTTAATATGTAATCATATTAATTATGGCAGCAGGCTATGATTCAAATGTGCATTTTTAATAAAATCAAAATATTTGGTGCAAGTCTGAGAATATTTACTCTGTACATGTACAGCATTATTTGCAAACCAGTATTTTTGTGAAGTAAATATAAAATCTACACATAGCAAATTTGCCATCAAATAAGCAAACAAAACTCCCTTAAAGTTTCCTTATTGTATAAATTTCTATGCAGTACTGGATAAAACTTAGCACATATTTTGTTCTTTGTTCAGAAAACTGGTAAGATATAATTAATGTGGAAAATAAGGAATTTTCTGGAAAGATGTCTAAGGTACTATCCCAGAAATGTCAGATAAGGCTGAGATCCTAATGGTCAAAGTTGGCTTCATTTGTTGTTGAGGTTTTTTTGAAGCCTTAATGAAATCTTTACCCTGTGTGTAACATTTAAACAATTACTATAAAAAAAAAAAATAAAAAAAAGTGCAGTCACATTTTGAAGCGTTGCTTGAACTTCACATTAGTGGAATTTCTATCTGGTTGTCACAAGTTCTTTTTTCCAAAATGACTTTTATTTGTCCTTTTTTCCACTGTAATAGTATTGCATTAGACCAGGATATGATCACAAAATGTACATTTTGGGAGTTATGGCAGAAATGCTGGGGGCTGCATCACAGCAATAAGGAGAAATTATTCATAATATAGGGACAATTGTAAATTTTAGACATTTTTGATGTCAAATTATATACATTGCTTTCAAGGAAAAGTAATATCATGGTTTTCACACAATTCAGTTAGCACAACCTATAATTCAGCAGTTAATTTTAATGCTGATATACTTACTTTTTAAAATCCATTCATAAAACTCTTTAAACTCACAAATAGAATTAACTTGAAGTTCAGTCTTAATAAACTTATAATTTAACAAATTTTGCAATCCTTCCAGCTCTTTTTATAATATTTTTTCCCTAGTTCTTCACAAAGAGGACAGATATTGATACTACAGTTTTAAGCAACTGAGAACATAACAGGAGATTTTGGAGTTAAAATGTTAAATAATTTCTTGATACAAAATCCCTGAAGTACGTCTGTGCACTCTAATGAATTTCTCAGTACACAGTAGTCCTAAAACCAAGCTAAATATTTTTTTGTCAATTTTCACCACAAAAACCTTGTAATTTCATGATAAATCAATTTTTTTTTTTCCTCAAGAGATGGTAGTTGAACATCCTAATATTTTTTCTTCTGAAATCAATCTCTGGAGCCAAATGGCAAGATCCAATCAATATGACTAAAGAAAATCCCTGATCAGTTTTTCTACTTTCCTTGGAAGGTATTTTTGGGGGAAAAATTATAAGAGTCTGTCATCTATTTTTTACATGTAACTTGTTCTTCAATAAAAAGTGTCAGAAAATACAAACTTTGAATTTTTAGATCACATCATTGATTAACTTATTTTAAAAGAAATACAAGTAAGAATCACTGAAAGTGTCTGCAGTGTCCCTGTCTTAATGAATCAAGCAGTCTTCACCTAATAAAGGCTGTTACTTGGAACAGTTGGAACAGATGGTTAGATTTTTTAAAAAATATTTTTCATAAAGGCAAAAATAAAGAAAAGTCAGGTCACATGCAAATCCTTTTCCCTTTTAAGTGTTAGATTTTGTGAAATTTGAAAAACACAGGAGACCAAAGGAAGACTAGAAATATGGGCTAATTCCTCACTGAGTTGGGGACCTGGTTACAGGACATGGAAAAGATGGAAATACCAAATACCTTCTTCGTCTCACACTTTACTAGTAACGTTGGCCTTCAGGAATTCCAGGAAGAAAAGTCAGAGCTGGATCCTTAGTGGAAGAGGATCAGGCCAAGGAATAGTTAAGAAACTTGGCATTGATCATGTAGACTGAGAGAAGTGCCTGAAGACTGGAGGAAAACAAATGTCCCCAATGTCTTCCAGAAGGGCAAGAGATAGGACCTGAGCAACTACAGGCTAGTCAGCCTTCATACCTGGGAAGGTAATTCCAGAAACTATTTCCAGTCATATCAAGAATGAGAAGGTCATCAAAAGTAGTCAGTGTGGCTTCACCAAAGTGGAGTCATGGATGGATGAGCACAGAGTGAGGCCAGTTGAAAACTGGATGAATGGCTCACCCCAGAGGTGATGGACACTGGCATAAAGTCCAGCCAGAGGCCAGTGACTAGTGCTTTACCCCAAGCATCAATATTGGAGCCATTCCTGTTTAATATTTGTCATTAATGAGCTGGATGATGGGGCAGAGTGCAACTTTTCAAATGCCACATGAGAGGAAGGGCTGTTACACTAGAGGGCTGTGCTGTCATCTAGGGGAACCATGACAGACTGGTGAAATGGGATGTCAAGAGCTCCATGAAGTTCAGCAAAGGGAACTGTGAAGGCCTGCACCTAGGGAAGAACCAGCCCAGGTACCCAAATGTGCCATGAGCCGCACAGCAGGAGGGTAGCTTGGCAGGAATGACGTGGTGTGGACACTACATGGAATGCGAGCCAGCCATCTTTCTCCTTTATTTAGTGCTATGAGGCCATCTCAAAAGTATTGGGACCAGAGATCCCTTCCAGCTTCATCCATTCTTTTACCCTGATTTTGTGACAGACATTCTCTCTGCTTAGCATTTAGCCATTGCTCAAATTCCTGCAGAAGTGCAAATATGCATTTAAAATACACAGGAGAGAAAAAGGAAATCCAGGTAGGGAACGTTGACAGATATCTACTAAACACACAACCTGAAAGTGCAGCAAGTTTTAATTGCTTTACTTCGGGAGAACAGAAATAGACATTGCTAAGTACGTTATCTTTCCAACTAAGTACAACTTGAAAAATAAAATATTAAAAAAAAACTTTTAAAAGGATAATCCAAACCAATCAAATGAGGAGGTATATGAGGATGAAAAAAGCAATCAATGTGAAAAAATTGACATATTAAATTCCTGAAAATACTGGATATTTTAAAAGGAAGATTCATTTCAAAGTTATGCACATGTTAGGCATCTTCTGTTTCTCATCACTTTAGGGCTAGGGAAAGAAGTGGATCGTAGCAGTGCTATCCTGACTTTGCTGAAGTAACTGAAAATTGGATATTTTTTAAGATCTTTCCTTCAAAATTCTGTTCTCTTTGTAGTTTTGATCCTCATTTGCAGCATTCTTCTATGATATTTAATCTTGCATGTCTAGATAGGGTCGCAATATTGCTCATTTTCTCTAAAGAGATATCTGAAACATCTTTTGGTGTGCTTGTCTTATTGCATCCAAATATGTATTCAGCCACAGCACAGGAACACTCAAGATTTTATACATTTCTATAAATATGTTGCTAGAGAAACATATAGCCTGTATCTCTAGTAATAAACTGAAGAGTACAAAGATATATTTCCAGGCCCTGAAGCAATCAGCATAGAACACTAAGGTGTTAGATGTGGTGCTGTTGTGATCTGGGCCAAGTCAGCTATCCCTGCTCCAAACACCTCCTGAGCACTGTTCAGGTGTTAACATGGGTTGAGTATTACTCTCATTGGGCAGCTACAAAGCTGTTCTGGTTAGAAGAGAAGAGTTTAGATGGTCCCCAATACACTGAGCTCGTTAGTCTAGATGGTTCCTAATGTCTATAGTCTTTTGATAGCTGTAGTCTGAAAGCCTCATACATAGCCTGAAAGCCAGTCAATCCTCAAGCCCTTTGTCAATTATTTTTCTCTTCTCTTCGTCACAGAGAAAACTGAATTCGGCAGATTGCATGACAGCCCAAAATTACCAAATTCAAGCTCAGAGGGATCATCACAAGGATCTCATGCAACTTTTTATTTACCCCTCCTTAAAGGAACCAGAGCATTTTTGCATGACTGTCTCAAACAATCACCATTCAGCTTCAAAATTAATAACTATGTAAGACAACATAGCTAAAATACAAAGACATTTACATTTTGTGCTCACATTCTTATCTAAGATCACAATAGAATGTAAATTTCCCCAGTGTAATGACAGTCTACACACCTTTCTCCATGTAGGTCTGAAATTCTACTTAGAGATCCCTGCATTAGGTGCCATAATCTAAAAACCGAATCTGATTTTTTCATCTATCACTACAAATACAAACTAAATTCTAAAAAGAATTTAGTGATGATTTATTGATTTTTTTTCCCAATTGATACAATGGAGATATAACCATTTTTATTTATTGACTAAAATAGCTAAATGCCATCTGAGCAACCACTAGAAAGTGTATCTATGAATAAAACCTCAAACTAAAGGAAGCTAAAAATAATGACTTTAATATGGCAAACAGTGATGTCTGTCATCTTCCCATTTCAAATTCTAGTTACTTTAATGTTTTATTCTGGTTCTGGTTTCTGTTCAAAGATACTCTGTCAACATTTTGGAGCATCTCATTTGGTCTTGCTGATATAGATCAATCAATTGTTTTCTGACAGAAAACAATTGATTTTGGTCTCATCATTGAAATACTTTCCTCCTTTTTCTTGTTACTGTAGAGTATTGATCTGTGACATAGATAGGGCTTTAAACGCATGCCTTAGAAACAGTGAGTATTAGTAGTTCATTAGTTCCACGATATCTTCAGAGAGATTTGAAGTGTCTTGACAGATAACTCGTGCGATGTGGTGCCATCGATTTTTCTTACAGAACCTCCCTATCTTAAAGAATTCAAAGATTAACTGCCACTGGAACCTAACCCAATGCAGCTTGACAAAGAGCAGCAAGGACAGTGAACTGGACTATACATATGTGATTATAGAAAAATAGCTTCTTTTTCTCTGACAAGATGCTTTCAAATTTTTGCAAAATACCAAATAAAGTGTGTGTATGCTAAGAAAGGAAAATGAGCAATGAAGTGGCTGTAAAAGCATCGATCTCAATAGCTCTTCTTCTGCAATAAGATTCATAGGTTTTTTTAAAGTCCTATAAAGCTATCACAAAAAATATAAATGCTGCAGAAGAGGTGTATCACATATATGGATTTGATGGTTTGATAGTCCTGAGATTGAAGAATTAATCTTAACACAAGAAAAGGCAGCATGCTGCTTTTATTACCAAAACAAAATAATTACTATTGACAAGGTTTAATTTGATAAATATTATGTATGCTATGAAATCTAGAAGTACAATTGACTGTTTTAATGTTATTTCTTTTTCTTTAGAATCAATTTCATTCAGCTTTGATATAAAGAGTTTTCTTAAAACAAGTTTATTTTCCAGGCATGTCAATGAAATAGTTTTAAGACTGACAGGAGATAGATGAAGAGAAGACAGTACTTCACTGTAATTAACTGTAATGTAATTAAATCTATGATTGTAAATAGTAAAAGCATTTACATGAGTCTCTGATGTTTCTTTTTAGAGTTCACCGGAATTGATTGAGCTTTTAAGCCTGTCAAGAAAGAGAGGTATTTATCTAAGGTGGCCCAGGAATCATAGTCTGTGCTCTTAGTCAACAGCATTGAAAATTTCTGTGTATCATTTTCAAAATTGTATCATCAGTGTAATCTCTTCCAGCCCTCAGTTACAGAGCTGCCTCCTTCACTGTCTCTGCACACAAGCTGGAATTCACTCCTCTAGCACATTGCCACATACTTCTATGGTAAGTAGAAGATTAGACTTTTCAGAAAACTGCTAAAAATGAAATAACTTTTAATATTGCACTGTTGGGGTGAAGTAAGACTATAGCAATTGCAGCCCCAAGCCTACAGATACAAAATCTAAATTCTGATTTATTTTATTACATATTTCTCCAGAAAGTCTGTGAAACATGGAAAACAACATCATCCTTAGTCCATGCAAAAGAGGAACACCCTTATGTGACTGTGCTCTGTGCTATTAATGATTAAAAAGAAAGAAAAACAGAAGAGTTCATCATTTTTCACCAGTGCAAAATGTGACTGTCAGCAATTTAAGACACATTTTGTGACCTATAGAGCATCCCTGCCCCATCTCTTACAGACTGTGATATCCTATGTTGCTTGACTGAGAGCAGTCATGCCTCATCACATTCCCTGACTACATTGAAAAATGGGGTTTAGATGTCATAAATGTCAAGCAATATTCTTCAGAGGATAATGAATTTGATCCTTGCTATTTTGATGAATGCTTGTTGTCACCTTGGTATGTACCATGATTAGAGAAAGGAAATTAAGTTAAAGCAGAACTGATAGTTTGCTTAATACATAAACTTATACTTTCCATAAACCAAAGAAGAGGAGACACTTTCAGTTTAGATATAGAGGGAGAAACTGAATAGCCTAAGAATTTTGAAAAACATCTCCTTTATGATCCCCTGTATTTTTAAACAAGCATGTACTTCCAGTAAACAGGCAGCAATTGTCCAGCAACACTGAGAAACCCCTTTGACAGACTCAAATTCAAGCTCAGACTCCCAATTCAGGGGCATTACTCTGAATTTCCAACCCATAGTTTTTTTGCTGCATAAAAGGCTTTGAGAATAGTTGATACTTCTGGTTGGTGAAAATGGATTTTTAAATGTTGTGTAGCCAAACTAAAATGATTTCTCTTAGTATCCAAAGTGTTTGACACTTTCAAAAACTTTTTTCACCCTTTCACTCACATTTTCAATAGTAAATGAAAAAAACTTCAAAACTGACTCTTTCCAAAAATAACAACAACAGCAACAAGGTTATAACATTTCCACATTTTTCCGTAGTCCAATTCTTTTTTTAGCTGATCCTGAAATAGAGGGATATTCATAATTTGAGAAGGCAACATTCTGCCTCACATAGACCTTATAGTTTTCACCCTGTTTGAAAGAGATGATAGAACTATCTTCTTTTCCAAACCATCCCCCAAACTGAATGGAGATATGTAAAGAATTAAACTTTAGTGCCTGACAAATTTATTGTGGAATTAAAAAATGTGTTTTGTAGAAATATCACATACAAATGAGAACTTAGTCTTTTAATTTTTTCCTAGTAATAGATGAAATAACACAGGGACATTTCAGTACACTTAAGTGGCACATGGTTGTTCAAAAGTACTCTAACTTGTCTGACTTTCTACTTTTAGCAGTAGGGGGTTTTTTTCTAGGCTTTTTTTGTTGATAGCTATGAAGTACAGTAGCACATCTCCCGTCCAAATTCTGGCCTCCTCTCTTGGAGATCCTGGTCCTCAGATACTATAAAATTCAGTTATAAAAGAGATTTTGTAGATCTGGGAGCTAATCTCATATTTCCAATAATTTGTGTAATTATTACAAACCAAGACAGTATATTAATAACTTCTCTAAAGCTTTTAATTTCTGCATGACTTTCTTGTAGTACCCTAAATGAAGGTACCATGCCAGCTGTGGCTTCTAGTTAATAAGATGATTATTTTTATCAACTGTAGTAATTAATTGGAATGGGTCAGGTACCTGAAGGCAATGAGAACATAAATCGAAAGAACTGAGTTAATCAGGTTAAAATTTAAAATATCTGTAGAAGATTTTTTTCCAATATAGAAACTAACTTTGAAGAAAATGCCATAAAGTGGTATAGGTGGGCTAATTACAACTTTTTGGAGAATTGGAAAATAAAAAAAATCATTCTACATCCTGGAATGCAAAAGGAAAATCTTACAGTGATAATATGTAAGACTTTATTCATAAAGCTACATTTTCAGTTAATTCCTTCCTCATTGAAAAGTGTTTTTCCTGATCAGTATATGCATCTGTAATAAATGAGATCAACAGGAGACTTGCCAAGGCTTGGATTTCACTCTAAATGCTTTGCATGTACGAAGATGACCTTTTCAAAATAGCAATCTTGGCTACTAGGGCTGATGATCCTTAGATTTAGATTTCTGCTTGCATACTAACAGAAAGAAAGTCAGATTCATAGGAAGAAAAGCTATGTAATTAGACTTTCAGTTTCTGCATTCCCACTGCATTTGAGAAATTACAACAGGCTGACTCAGTATTGTTATGAAGTTTTCAAAACCTGTTTTTTGGTACAGGATCAGTTCTAAATGTTATTTTACAGTAATAAATCACTCTTCATAGCTGCTCAAAGCAGAACTAGACAATAGCTGGATAAACACATTTTTTGGTTCTGTGTTCTCTTTTCTGCTCCTGATTTTAAGGACTGAAGGTACTCTATTTCTATTCCAGCTTAGAGAGCTGTATGTAGTTTCATTATCACTCCTCCATTAGAGGAGCTCCTTGTGGATCTTCCTTTCCCACAATCAACATATAAATACCTCAGGTTATCAGTATTTTGAACTATTCTAGAAATCATGGAGGTGAGGGGAAAAGGAGTACTGCTGTGCTGAAAGATGGTAGCTCCATAGCAGGAGAGCTTGTTATGACACAAGAGGCTTGACCACCAGACACAGCTAACAACCACACAAGACACTTCTGACAGAGCAGGCATCCTGCCTGCCATAATCTCTGCTAATTCCTTGTAACTCAGGAATTTATAGTACATGATAAGCAGTTCTATAGCTCTGAGATTCTTCTCTACAAGGAGACTACATCTTTTCTAAAAGTCTGTAATGTCCTCTACTGCACTTTCTGCTACTGATTTTATTGTGGAAACCCTGTGTTAAATATGAAGAAATTTTACTTTCCTTGGTTTCTTTTCTACTTTCCATGACTGGCAATCTCTGTTTCGAAAGCTTTTCTTAATGTGTGCCACAAAACTCTCTTCTGAGGAACCAGTGGTTGCTTTTTTTTTACCTGGAATAGAGTTTCTGAACAGCTATTTCTAATAATATGTTTGCTCACAGCAGAGTTTAATTAAAGCCTTCATTTATACTTTCTGGATGGCTGCATAACTCAGGGATGTTTATACTCTATCACAAATTCCATGTGTGCCTCATGAGTCTCTGTGGTTTCCTAATTTCCAGTTAATAGACATTCCCACAGATGTCTTGTTCATTCCTTAAGACGTGTTGTTCAAAAATCACTGTACTTCAGTCAGAAAAGCTAACATTTGGTGAACAAGACCTTACTGTCTTTTTGTATAGAGATGATTGGATACACTCAGGTTGAAAGGATAAAGAAAAGCCAGGCTAAGGTACAAGGCACATGGAATTTTGCACTTGCACACCAATGCTAGTATGTCACATAGTCACACCTAGACAGTGATGTTCTGTTGTTTGTGTACTGTGGTCAGACATGATTTAGAGCTACTGTTGCAAACCAGTTGTGGGGCATTGTTAGGAGTGGTAATCTAGGGAATGGACCATTTGTGGCCTTGCTATCATACTGCACTGTCTGCATGTGGGCTTTCTGAGACACTGAAAATAGAACTCCACAATTCAAAGCTCTGATTAATTCAGAAAGAAGGACTGACATAAATTAGGCATTTGATTTTTTTTTCCCCATTGGAGAAGGAGCTCAGATTGTCTTTCTATAGTCACACAAGTGAAACAGTTTCTAATTGATGCTCTGAGGCACTGACAGCACTTTCATCCAGTCAGAGAAATGGAAAGAAGAGTGTTGATTTTCTATAGAAAGACAAGATTCAGCTTTCAAATGCATCACAGAACAGTATCAAAAGATATTTGCAGACAGGCAGGGAGAGCACAAAGTTTGTACCAGTTGCAATTAAAAGTTTACAGAGGTTTGCTGGAACTAATACCTGAATACTGAGCAGACGTGAATCAGAGCTGCAAGGTGCTTGACATTTTGATAGCATGTTTCACAGACCTTTAATGAATATATAAAGCTACAGAGCAAATGGTGGACTAATGCATACATAAAGTAACAAAGCAAATAACAGATTGTCATTGAAAAATAAAGCTACATAGCTGACAGCAGACAGCCATTGTATATGCACATTTCCCTACCAGATTATCCTTTGGGAATACACACAAAAGGGAACCAGTCCATATTCATGGCTGGTGAAGGAAGTCAGAGAAGAAATGGAAAGGGAGAGTAAAGGAGAAGATTGCAGTGAGCTGTCATTATTAATTGATAACACAGCTTCTAGGTATTATAATGGTCTAAACAGATCAATAACGACAGATTTCCCACAACTGTTGGAAGCTGCAGATTGAATAAAACTGTCTGTCCAGGGCTCAGAGCTAAAGTGGAGGCCACATGGGCACTCACAGCTCATGTGCTGTGCCATCAACCAGCAGTTTCCAGAGCTTCAACTGAGGCTGAAGGCAAGGTGAGCTAGCAAAAGGTAAGCTTTCTGCAAGTTCTGAGTTGTAAGGTTTTGCGATCTTTCTCTCTGACAAACATTTGTTCATCTCTTAAAAAAAAAAAAAGTTATGAAAAAAAGAAGGACAGAACACAGTGGTAAGTCTTTCTTTCAAATGCACCCTTCTCTATCACCCATTTCCCACCACTGCCTCCCTCCAAAGATCACAAATTTTACAGAACTACAGTGGATGTAGAACTTTGGTATCCCAAAATATACAAAGCTACTGAATGCTATAGGACATGTGACCATCCTTTGCTGGCTCTTTAGATACTGAGGAGAGTGAGAGAATTATAGTTGACCTTCCACTGATGTAATTTTTTTTAGTGGCATCCAGCTGTAGCAGTGTATATTCCAAGAAGAGACTGGAGAGGGGGGACTGTCATTCACCTGGAAGTAACATCTACATTCAGGATGAAATTCACCTCTTTGCCAAGAAATGCCTAGAGTTATTTCTAGAGAAATCTCATATACTGGGCCCCAATCAACTCCCTGAAAAGGGCCAGCATGAATTCTAGGCTTACATGAAAAATGTCTGCCATCCCTACCTGCATGTTGGAATAAATAAAACTTGCAATTATGTGCTCTGGTACATGTCAAACTGTGTAGCCACTAAGGCCCTGAAAGTAGATTATTTTTTCCTTTTTTATGCTCTGAAATGTTTCCATGTTAACAGAACAATCAGCTTTCTTTTTAATCATAAATTGGCATTTCTAAGCTGTTCAGTGTGGGTGAGCACTGTCACTGCTGTAGTTTTTTGCCGCAGGAGACTGTGGAATGAATAAATAAATGCTTATTTCTAGCATTCCCCTACTTCTTGAATGTAACATCTATCACAGAATGAATCAGGTGAGTCAAGAACTGTTGCCTTCCTCTGACACATCTATAGCTCACACACTCTCAGTCATCAGCTGAATCCATTAGATAATCTTGTAGAGAATTTTGATCACAGAATTCCTGTAGCAGAAGCTTGCTTTAATAGTAATAATAACAACGATGACAAAAGTATGACCAATGTCTACTACACAAGCAAAAAAATCTGAGAAATAAAAATACTAACTGATGATCCATCATGAGTGTTTTAAGTGTGAAGAGTTAAAGAGTCACCTAACTAATACTAACAGGCATATTCCGTCAGTGGTTTACAAATGGAACAAAGTCTTCACCAGCATCACCAAAATATAATTCAGTGAATGTGTTTTCAGTGCTCAGGTTTGCTGTAAAATCGAGTCAACAGTTCTGAGAGACCAATGTTACAAATTAGTGCAAATCTTTTTTGGACAACATAAGAAGAAAAATAGATTTTATATTCTCTTACAAGATAACATTGCAGATATGGAAGTATCAGGTAAAAGCACTGGTAATAAGTTAGAAGGAATGCATGGGGAAGAAGGACACAAAGAGTAATAAGGAGCAGGGATGGTGTTACTTGGAGAGACAATAGACCTGGCTGTGAGGGCACTGTAGGTCTTGGGATGTTGAAGGTCCATCAGAAAATGGACAAAGCATATTCACTCACTGAATAAAGCATTTTTACCAAACACCTAACCATGGAGGAGAAGGCCCTTGAGGAGTGGATGGAAAGAGAACAGAACAGGATTTCCTGGCTCAGTGCAGGCAGATGAAGGAGATTTTCACAGTGGTACTATCCTTCATGCAGGCCCTGCTCAGGCGTCTTTGGTCCCTGTCTCTCCTGCCCTTACTGTTTCACTGCCCTGAGCCAAGGCAACTACTTGTAAAGCCGCTTTCTGCCCTGACTCTTTCCCTTCCCCTTGACTCCTGTCATCTCCTAGCAAAGCAGGAAACAAGAAATCTGGTGTAACTGACACTTACAAGGAACTGCCAGGGAAGATGGAATT
Source organism: Pycnonotus jocosus (assembly GCA_013400435.1). Lineage (NCBI taxonomy): Eukaryota > Metazoa > Chordata > Aves > Passeriformes > Pycnonotidae > Pycnonotus > Pycnonotus jocosus. Next base: position 82,450 of record VWYP01032744.1, on the reverse strand, counting down.
TGAGCAGCAGTGGGCCATGGATTGTATGTCACATGGCAGTGAGTGGGTGAAGCCAGAAAACATTAGAGGATAGAGGAAGGTATGAGGACACCACAGATCCTTTGGGAGAAGGGAATTAAACAGATGACACCAAGATATATTAGTAACCTTACCACTGGACCTTCTACAGTTCAAAAATTCTTTCCAGGTTATCACTGCCCCATTCCACTGTGTGCATCCCTGGATGCTCAGCTTGTTCACAGCCTTCACCAGGGAAGGAGGAGGCAATGTCTGACATACAGATGCTGCTCTGGATGCCTCATCTCCTAGCAAAGAGTGCAGAGGGCTGTGCGTATATACACCAAAGACAGTGGTTCTCATGGTCTAGATAGAAAGGTGGGCCTGGGTGGAAAGTTCATCTGAGCACGAGGTTGCACAATGCACAGCAAGGAGCTATGTTTTGGATAATTGGGAAATGCTGCTATCATGTGTCACACCAGACTTCCTGCCTTGCTGTCTGAGGTCAGAGCTTCAAACTTGACATATAACCTGTGTTTGTACAAATGGGATTAGTTCTTATCTACCTGTGGGATCCAGGTTAAACCATTTGGGGACAATATGCCCAAATGGGATATTTAGCAAGGAATTTCTCACTGGAAATTAAGTATGAGGGGAAGGATACCTTTAATGAAACATTCCAGCTTCATTCCTGTAAGTTTAGGGTTTGACCACTGTTCATAGGATAAGGAAGTATTTCCTTCCTTCTTAAACAGCGGCATTGCTTGCTCTCTTTGTTCTCCATATTAAGAAAAATGTTTTAAAGCAGTTTCTGTCACTCTTCTCTCCTAGGTTAACAAAAAAAAAAATTGTCAGCACCATCCCTTCCTTTTTTTTAGCAATGGTTAGCTTTCCCACTGGAAATCACTAAAATTCAGTGCTTCTTGTTGTAGAAAATCTTTTGTCTTACAGAGGATAAGTATGCACTTTGGCCCAGTGTCTCAAATGTTCTAGTGCACAGAAGATGGGTTTCATAATTTGACTGAAACATATTTTCAGTGAGTTCCACAGTATGTTTTAAACAGTCTGTAGTATTTTTTCTTGGTTGATTGTTCTGGAGTTGTTTCACAGAATGCAGTGTTGTACATGTCATGGCAGAAGATCTAGTCATAGCCACTCATCAAGTAGTTATTTCTGGTCTTTCTAAAATAAAATCAACCTTCTTTATCAAAGTGATTTTAACTTTTTTCTTCCCAAAAACAAGTGTCCTGTTTACAGTTAGGGTAGAGTTAATTTCTTCTCAGCAGCTATTACAGTGCCGTGTTTTGTATTCAGAATGAGAATGGTGTTGATAACACACTGGGTTTTTTGTTTTTTTTTTCCTAAGGCTTGTTTATCTTAAGTCAAGGACTTTTTTTCTTTTCTCATGCTCTGCTAATGAGGAGGCAAACCAAAGAAACTGGGAGGGAGCATAGCTGCGCAAAGGGATATTCCACACCATAGAACATCATAAACTGGGAGGAATTAGCTGAAAGAGTGGCTGATCTGGGTTCAGGAATGGGAGCCTAGCATTGCATTGTGCATCATTTGTTTGTTTCTTTTTTATTGTAATTACTGTTTTTTACCGTTATCATTGTATTTTGCTTTACTTTCGGTTATTAAACTGTTCTTATCTCAACACACAAATTTTACTCTGATCCGTCCCCCTACGCCACATGGCGGGGGAGGATGAGACGAGAGGGTTGAGTGAGTGTCTACATGATGATTTATTTCCATCTGTGTTTAAAACACAACAAGAAGACAATAAGAAACCTCTACAAGTTATTTTTTTAATTTCAGCTTTGTATTCTAAAATAATTGCTCCTCATGAAATATATGCTTATCAGACAGTGTCAGTCAAAATTTATAATAGCAGAAAAAATCTTCCTCTGCCTTATTTTCATCACATTTAGGTTCTCTGCATACATTTTTATTTTTCCTTTAGTTATCTCAGAATCTACTTTCTTTTTATACTTGCCATTACAATTCCATTCCACTCTCCTATGCTCTTTTTCATCTTTTTCCTTCATTCAGTATGCAGTTCAAATACCTCATCCTCATAAGTGAATTCATGGTGTTATCCTTATCTAAATCTCTGCTTCCAGTTAACACAGTCTATTTTTATAGGGTTTTTTTCAACTTTGTGCCTTCATCCATTGTTAAGCTCTTTCCTCCATTCTCCTCATGGTATCTGAAACACCTTTTTGCTTCTTAAGTGACGATCTCTTCTGTCTGCATCTAGTACAAACTGCGAGATTCCCCAGCATGCATAAACTTATATTTTATTTTGAATTTTCAGTATGTAGGTGAAGCATTTTTTTAACCCATGCATGCATGCATTACAGTATCACCTTGACACAATCACACATAGCCTCGTTTTTTCAGATATTGAACAAATTGCACATGCAATTTTTCCTCCATACTTGTTGTAAAAAATGTAGCCATTTCACTCAGTTGCAAATTAGAAGCTAATTGTAATTTCCTTTCACAGTGGAAAAAAAATCAGGATACAATTTTCTGGGACCTCTAGGTCATTTGAGGATCAAATTTTTTGATTTTATCAAAAATTTCAAACTTTTAGCATCTCTCTTATCAAAGTCCATAACGAAGAAACTCATGTCAATGAAAATGCAGTACTTTGATGGGAAAAGCCCTTTAAACAAGTTATTTTCATGAGGCCTTCACTTTCTCCAAAATACCATCATGTATTTGGACTGTTTTTCTGATGTTTTTATTTGCCGACTCGTTTAAACCATAACAAACTGAGTGGATGTAGGGGGTACCTTCATCCCTCGTTTCTTCACCTTGCTGACAGAAGATGAGGAGGCATTGCACTCTGGAAGACCTGAGGGATACAGATGGGGTGAGAACAGTGCTGTACTAAAAGGCAAATACACTTCACAGCAGTGAGGCAGGGGTAGAGTAGGAAGTCTGACTGACCAAAAATTGGTTTGCTTTCTGGAAACATGATCTTGGAGATGAAGTTTTATTCAAGAAACATGTATTCAAGAAACATGTATAAATACATTCCCTTTCTGATTAAATAAATTGAGGGGTTTTTTGCTCTCCCTTTTCTCAAGCTAAAAACTGTGACCACTGTCAACTTCCTCAGCTTCACTGAAATATTCTAAAAACATCTGCAGGAGAAAAATACAGCTTTAGATCAAATTGCTTTAAATACTACTTGCTAGTTTGCGGCATTTCAGAGGCTAAGCCAAGTAATAAAAAATAACTTCATGTGAATTGCCTGTTTCCTAAGTTTGTGGCTTCTGAGCATAGACCTAGAACAACTTTGTATGTGCTATTTTCAGTAATGTTTACTGCTACTGGATTAACTCTTCTTTTATTCTTTCTGAAAGAATTATTTCATAGCTGATACACAGATTCATTGACCAACAAAAGAATATACAGGTCTTTGGCAAGATTTCATTTGGGTAACTCCTGACCCTAATTTTAACCCTCAGTGCTTCAGGTTACATTTCTGAAATGGAATGTTTTGGGGTTTTTTTCAGACCAATCCCCACATTTCAAACCTTCACATTGACCAATCTACTGTCTTACAGTTAGTTAGACATCTTCTTCTCATGCAAGGTTGACCTGAGTCCCCACAGAAATTCTGTCTTTCACTTATTGTTCCACTGGAAATGACCTTTAATTCTTTTCCATAAGCTAATCAGTTATGTTAAGGAAAAAAGGAAAACACGTGCCTAAGAATTTTGAGCCAATTCGTGATGTGTTTATGGTAATATCTCAAATATGCACAAGTTGCTGAAGACACATCCAAGGACAATACCAACAACTCACTTATGCACTGTTCTGTAACTTACTANAATATTTTATAATACACTAGTTGCAAAAGTTTGCACCAGCTGAGAGTGTGTTTTAGGATGTTTCACAGCATTCTACTGGGCTCTCATTTAGTAAACATTCTTCCTGTATCTCCTCATTTGTGGGGAATTGTAACATATTTCATACCTGTTCTGAAATACTTCAAAAACATAACTCTGAGACTTTCACTCTTAAGCTACAGTGTCTAAAACTGCTTTTAAAAAGAAAAATTAATTCATTGTCTGACGAGAGGATTAGATAGGCTTATGAAATTGACATCTGCTTGACAGAGAAGATACCAATGCATCAGCTGTAAAACTCATACTTTTCTGAAGCTGGTGCATTGAAAATATGTTAACCTAGCTTAAAATGTGTAAAAATAAGAGACTAAGTACAAATGACCGTATGAATACTTAAGCTGCATTTTGAAGCTGGGGTAAATAATAGGTCCAATATTCCCAGAGGTCTTAAATATATGCTTTAGAGAATATATATCTTTGCCCTGACAATGAACCATTGTTTATGTCAATTATTTTGGAAATTAACATTCTATTTTGATTTAAACTCACACAAGAGTACCAATGAGACTCAAACAAGAATGTATTGCTGTATTGAAAAGTCGTTGCATTTGCTGGATGTTGGATCACAGAATTATAGAATTCCAGTATAGTTTGGGTAGGAAAAGATTTTTTAAGGTCATTAGCCCAATCCCTCGGCAGTGAGCTGGGCCCTCTTCAACTAGGCCAGGTGGCTCAGAATGTTTCAAGGGATGGGACATCTACCACCTCTCAGATTATCTTACTCTAATGTTTCATGATCCTCCTTGTAAAAACTTTCTTCCTTATATCTAATTTGAATTGACGCTCTTTTAATTCAAAGCCATTACCCCTTGACCTATTGCTAAAAAAGTCTGTCCCTATCTTTCTTTCAAGCCCTCTCAGGCTTCACAGGAGAAGTGTTCCCTCCCTCTGATCACTTTTGTGACCCTCCTCTGGCCCTGCTCCACCAGATCCATGTCTTTCCTGTGCCCAGGGCTCCAGAGTTAACGCAGCACTGCAGGTGGGGCATCACAACAGCAGAGCAGAGCAGACTGGTGAAGTAGAATGGAAGATCAATTTTATTTTGATATTCTTTCATCTGTGCTTTCAGAATGGAGCTTGTTAGCTATCATATACCAACTATCATGGATATTGTTTGTTGTTTTCAATAGTGCTCTGACTGGAAAGTCTGTATGCTTTTGTTTCAGTTTTCAAGCTTGCATATAGCCTTTCTTAACTTGACAGCTACTTCTGAGTTATCATCTTGACTAAATTATATGCAAGTTATATCAAATGCCACAAAACCAATTTTTTTGCAAATTGAGTATGGATAGATCTGGATAATCGTTGTATGTCTTAATAATTTTATTTTGTTGTTTTGTGGAGATAAATTGCCTTCATAATGTATCCGTAAAATGTATGCTATACTTCATGTATGCAGCATATAAGTGCTTGATGTGCAATTCTCATGTATTGGCATGTATTTGCTCATATAAACTAACTAATAGAGTGAGTGCTAGTCCACACTTGAACTAGGCAACAGATTTGAAACTGATGCCTGTGTTCACAAGCTAATACATGGAAATTAATTAAAGAAGTAGAATGTACCAAAAAAAAGACATTGCACACATAACAAACTCACAGAATCTTAATCTCAACATGGCAAACAGAACATTTTGATGAGCATTCTCCCTGTTTATAAGCAAGAAAAAAAATTATGGTATTTTCTTCCACAATTTAAAAAAAAAATTTTTTTTTGTACATTTATAGACCTTAATAAGAAGAGAAGTAGTGAATCTTGTTACACAGGGAATTCTTACTAACATGTAAAGTAGGTGATACTGCATGTTGCAAAATCCTTAGTATATTTCTGATCTCCCACTTTCTCAGATCTGTCCTGACAAACGATTTTCATGGTGATTTTTTGATATTAAGATAGGTCTGCTAAAAGTAATGGGATTTATATTTTGTTTTAACTCTGTCTTGACTCAAAGTATGAATGCCAAGTATGCAGAAAAGAGTTTTTAAGACACTAAACCATGCCAGTCTCCTATATTTCCTTTTTCAGAAGAAAGATACTGCTCTCAGGTTTGATTGAAAGATAAGATTCAAATATGTTTATTCAACCACATGGAATACATTTCATGAAGCTTGAGTTGCTTTTCTTAGTGTGATAATTCTACTGTCAGTCTTAAGATTTAACTTATCCATCATTAAAGAACATTTCTGGCATTTTGAAATAAATAGTTGAGCAGGAAGTATCAAAGATGAAGGAAGAAAAAATATCTAATAGTGCTTTGCATCAAATTATTTCCATACACTCTTTTTCATCCCATTTAATTTTGCACATCTAATTACTCTGCCTAAAATACTGGCATATCCATTATAAAGTGAAGGGAGGGGGAATATCAGCTCATAAAAAATTGAATGTGTATCTTCTTAGGGTAGATGAGGACTTATGGACTCTTAAGTTTTAGGTTTAGGTGCCTCATTTGGATACCTGAAGTTGCAGATAGTGTAAAGATGATGCCTCAGGTCAGAACTCTGGGGTTTGTTTGTTTGTTTGTTTGTTTGTTTGTTTTTTTAAGACCCAATCAGAAATGGAAATGGAAACATGTTGCTAGTCAGTCCACATAGGGACATAGTTATTAGTAGTGTGTTTCATGTATTTACCTGTGTTTGTAAACTTAACCTCTGACACAGATTAATCACAATTCATGTCTCCAGTCTTAGAATGCTGACTAATTGATGCCATTCCATGTTACACCTTCACATAAACACTGTCAAACCCCTGGCAAGAATAAAAGAGCCTAGGAGAGGCAGAATCCCACATCCTGGTTGTGGGGAATATGGTGTATAAATTCGTGTATGAAATATATGTTAGGATCAAATCTTAGATCCAAACCCCGAAGCCTCGAGCAGGGGCTTTTTCTATTTTTTTTCTCTTTTTCCCGTAACTCGGCACTCATTTCAGAAAACCCATTTGTAAAAGAAAGGACAAAGCCAGGGTGGAGACGACCGGTGCTTGGGCCTGAATGGAGGGATTCGCATTTGCAACAGAAAGAGTATCCCGGGCGGAGATGGGTGCCAACGTCCAAACAGGATACCCACATTCCAAGATGATGGATCTGTGATATCGATCTACAGGACTATCATGGTTTGATATCACCTCCTGCCTCGATGATACTGTTGCAAAGGACCATTCAACCCAGCACAGGAAATCTATTCTACTCCAAGGACCTGGCTCAGGAAGGACGATTTACTCTTTTCAGGACACTATTCACAACGCAGAAAGCTCATCAGCATACACATTAGACTCTGGACTTGGCCCTCAGGGCACAAAAACGCCTTAAAAACCCCAGGTTTTCGAGGCTTGGGTGTGGAGGTTTGGTGAGCAGACTGAATCCTTGTCGCTCTCCTCCCCACCCATAGCTAGCTGTGCTGACCCCCGTTTTCGTGGCTTTTCCAAAATTGTGGTTTTTTAATAAATTGTCTTTTTATATTAATCTGGTTCTTATTCATTTATAACACTGGTACACAATGAAAATACTTTGAGAAAGGATTGCTGCTGACCACTTGTACAGTCCTTAAACAAAAACTCCCAGGTTTTGAAAGATAAGACCAATGGAAATATATACAAGCAGGCATTTTTCCAAGTCACTTGGAAGGGCTTCATGGTGAAGGGCAACACTTGCTAAATTAGGCTTAAGCTTGACTGATTTTGAGTTTCTGCTTCATTTTAAGAAGATATAACTAGTGTATTTTCAAAACTGCAGCAAAATCAGCTACAAGGAACTAGGGGAGGGGACTTCACAAGAAAATACTGCTCCAGCAGAAATGGAAATGGCATGGCAATGTGTGTTTCATGAAATGTGGAGTAAAGCAATGTCTGATACTAATACAGAAGAAAAAAGCTAAATTCCAGCTTTTGTCAAATACAATCCTTCCCACCTTTACATGGCATTTGAGATAGATTTGGAAGGCTTGAGTGGTGCCAGTCCCCCTGAGGAGCGATCAGCACTTGTAAATATTGAACAAAGGCACACTGCAAGGCTCTGAAGCAATGAATAGCTTCTTGTATGCTATAGAATGCCATTCTTATTTGAACTTCACAATTCATTGTTAGCTAATTAACACCTTTTCACCTGTATTTCTTATGTAATTGTGTGAGTAACGGCTGTAAGAGGAAACAGAAAGATCTTGAAAATAACACATTGGTTGAAGTGGAAAAAGAAACAAAAATAAACGTATTATGATAGCTCTCTTCCATTGTAGTTGTAGTGTTGTTTTCATGCCTTCAAAACATTCAGAAGTTCAGAGATAAATAACATCTCATGTCTCACAGATGAGCTGGAAGCTTTTTGTTCCTGAGGACTAAGCTGTACCTCATAATCCTTATTGCTTATTTGGTAAGATATTCTTGTTAGTTAGATGAGTTTCTTCTTTTCAATACCCTGTGGAAGCAAAAATCTATCCCGTAACTCGGCACTCACCTACAAAAATACTGTTTCCAGTGTATTTAAGAAAATGCAACAAATAAAAATGTGATTCGTGTGGACTTTACCATGAGCACAAAAGTCTTTGAGAGGTCAAAGAATTTCTCAGCATAAATATAACAATTCAATTGTAAAGGCTAAATAACGACCAAAGTAATGCCAAATTTGATGCCTGTGTGTTTTGCCTAGGCTTTAAATTTAGGAATCTATGTTTAGACAGTCATCTAGTTTTCTTCAACAGTAATTGCAGAGGAACAAATACAAGATATCATCCCATCTGAGACACTTGCATATGGGTGGACTGAAGTTTTCCATCCCTTTCCATTCATAGAGGGATAATTTAGGTTCAGTAAATCACCAGCAATACATATAAAAGAAAAACTTTTTCCTTCTGTTCTTTTACCAAAAGAGAGTAAAGTAAAAGTATCTTTTACTGACTTCAAGAGTAACAAGAATGTTGTAGTGAATGTGTGCAAGCTAAAAGCCTTTCTATTCCCACACAAATATAGACAAAATTATAGTAATGATATACTGTCACAATTCTCTTTCAGTCGTGTTTAAAAGGTACACTGAGCATTTTGCCTTCCCAGAATTTGCAAACTTCCAAGAAATATTCTGTGATATTTCTTCTTATAACTGGTGACAAGCTTAAAAACCTAATAACATGGCAGTACTGGTCAGCTGATGTACCTTGGTTACTTGGAATAAAGCCCTTCTTAATTATCATTCTTTGAAAAGAATGCATCTAATCAATGGAATGACTGTCGCCTCCTGTTTCCACACTGTCAGGACTCAGGACTGTTGGGCAACAGTACTGATGAATATGCTAATTAAAAGACTCAGTCAATCTCTTGCAAATTTATTTGCAAAATGAACATAGAGACCTGCACTAAACATGGAAAAGTGCTATGAATTCCCCCTTTCTCAGAAAGAGCTGAGTTACTGTTGCTATGGCACCTTTTACTTCATTCTCAATGCTGAAGATATCCTTATACATACAAGGAGGTGCTTTGACTTTGGAATTGCTCATATGTTTTAAATTGGACATCTGCTGAAAGGTCCTGTTGAACAAGACCTGTTGTCTCATTTTACTTATCTTTTTAGTTTGTGAGAATATATAATAAGTGCTTTTGTACAAACAGTTTGCAAGCTATAGTTTCTGGTTTATGGGCTGGGTATAGGCTGGATTTTGTTGTTACTAACTATGCTGGTTTTACAGTGAATAGCTCTATGTGAACCTTGTACTAGGACAACATGATGACTCAGAATGCATTACAGAAATTCAGAAGGTCTATACTCTTATGAAATTATTATAGAAAATCACAGAAAAATAACACCAGGATTTTGAAAGACAAAGTATTCAGTAACAGTTGCAGTCTAAAGTGCACTTTCTTTTAAAAAGTTAATTTTTTAAAAGATTCATTTTTATCTCAAGGTTTTTTTGTGTTTGTTCACAGTATGATCACACAAACACTTGTGCAGACTGAGCGAGGTCTAAGGAATGGGAACAAGAAAGGAAGTGCAAAGGCAAAGAAGCAGAACAGAAAGGCATCAAGGTAATATTGCTGCTGGTAATTTTGTGGAATCACAAACTAAGACTACAGTGAGCATAGAATGTTAGGGAATCTATTCCTTTCTTCAACATCATGTGATTTTCTGGATCATATTGGCAGATATTTGTCTAGAGACATCTTTTTAAAGAAATGAAATGGTAGAGATTCAAGACTGGGCAACCTGTTTCTGTGATTGTCTTTCTCTTCATGTGAATATAAAGAAAAACTAATATCCATCACATGCTAGTACTGCTATTATTACTACCGTTAATAATCATAATTCCATTTACTTTGACTGCAAGGATCCTTATTTTTAAAATAAGCATGGGCATTGGAACAGGTAACATTGCTAATTTTTGATACACAATAAGTTATCTATAAAATATAGTGATCCATTTCAACTGCATGAATTACTGCAATGTTTATCCTACAAAATACATATGTAGTAATTAGTGAGTATTCACTAATATTGTATAACCTGTATATTTTCTAGATACTTTTCCTTTATTTGTTATAAAATTCAAAAATTATATAATTAATCTAAAACCCTATTAAAAGTATTGTAGAGTGTGAAATAATGTCATATAACTCAAGACTAACCATTTGCATCTCAGCTATCAAGCATATATATATTCTTATTGTATTGGAGGCTGATTCCTTCCAGCTCCAGCCTGTCTTCTCTATTATGATTCTGCAGTAGTAAGTGTTATTTCTTCATGTTCTCACTGGCATTAGCTACAGCCACTGGGGCATTTATATGAGCTTTCATCCTTCTTTTTCTGTTTCATTGTGTGAAGAAAAGCTGCATTGGAGGAAATATCCAATAAATTGTGGCATCATGTGATAAGTTACAAAATCAGACGAGAAACTATGCCATGACTCATTGCTAAGGATGATAGGCTTATGCCAAGAAAACATCTACCTCATGATGTTACTGTTGCATTTTGTCTACAAATGTGTGTTTTAAAGAATCACTAAAATCTCAGAAGTTCCCGGAAACAGGGCATAATTCAATATGTCAGTGTGTTTTGCTAGCTGCCAATTGCTTTTGATGACTGGCTACCTGTTAGCTTGTTTTGCTGTTCAAACAATCATCCACGGGACTGTCCTGGAGCTCAGACACTTGGGATCTTCAGGGATAGGTGACATTCAACAGAATGAATGTAAAAACAAAGATGATTTTCTCAAGAAACACTTTAAAGCTACTACTGCTTGGTGCCAGCCAATTTGAACAATTGGCCATGACAGAAGTCACTTTTGTGTAAATAGGAATATCAGGTCCAGATAGCTTACAAGAGAAAATCTGAAATATGTAGTTTAAAAAAGATTTAGCTCAATTTTGAAGATAGTTTTGACATTAACATCATGATCAGATTGGGATTTATAGAATAAAAAGAGACTGTTTTGAGGAATGAAATTCATATGACTTTGCCAACTATTACTTTTGGGACACAACTAGGAAATGAATCAATATATAGAAATGTATAAAAATAATTGCTCTTGTTGCACATAGATTTCATTCACAATTTTCAGTTAACTGTCATCCATTTTCTATACTCAAATTGTAAGTCTGTGATTTCTTTCTAATATACTTCAGTTTGCACTGTGCTTGATGTAGGCTAAAAGGCAAAATCTCTTTTGCTATAGGTGGCAGCACTAGCTTATTGTAAAGGTTGATGAGCTTCCCTCTCTTGAAGAAAACAGATTTAAGGATACCTGGGCAGCACATAGATTCTATGTAAAATAATTTTTTAAGATTTAGAGATTCAACATACAACTATGTTTTGGGATTTTTAGGGAAGAAGATAATTTTATTACTCTCATGAAGATTTTTTAATGCCTTATTAGGGATTAATAGATTGAGACCATGTTTTTATTTTAAAAATTTTAAAAATTCACTGAAAATTAGAACACATTTGTAAACCTGTGCAACTACTTTCTCTTCTAATGAAAAAACTCTCCTAAACTCAACTTCCAGAGCATCAGTATCTAGAATATTGAAAATCTGCCACACTGATACCAATGTTCTTTAAAGATTTGCTCTGTTTTCATCTGGTATTCAGTTGAATGCTATCTGCAGTTCTTCAGGACAATGTCCGAAACAAATCCTATTGAAGAGAAATTATCTCTGTTCCCTTTTATTTTTTCATTTCATATTTTTCTACAACACAGTGTTTCATCTCAGTGTCCTCACCCAGTCACTTATTAATGGCTCTTCTATATTTTATCCATATTCTTACATTCCTCCTGAGGCATTTTAGGCAAAAAGTATTATGACATCTTTAAATAAATACAGGACAACCTGGAAGAGATGCTGTACAATACTAATGGTTATTGCTTTATGAACATCAATGGAAAATAATCACTCCTATATTTTTGGTCATGTTTTACAAGACTGGAGAGCTAAAGGTATGAGCATCAAAAGCAACTAGAAAACTTATGAGTAGAAATCATTTCCTGAGCTCTTGCTTGATAAGGAAGGTAAAA
>VWYP01032744.1:58757-70028 GCA_013400435.1 Pycnonotus jocosus | reverse complement strand
ACATTTTCCTGGCCCTTTTTTTGAAAGGGAAAAAAAAAAAAAAAAAAAAAAAAAGCTGAGTTGCTAGACATTGGCTTCTGTCATATAATCATTAAAGAGGGAAGGAAATCCCTGGGAGTGAATGTTCTGAAGTCCAGGAAGAAATAGGAGGCCAGGTTGAAATGTGGGTCAAAGCTTCCTGGAAGGAATGTCAGGACAGACATTGTACCAGCCCTAAGAACCCTTCTGTTTATGAGTTTATTTAGAGGCCTGTTAATTACTTTTCTGCATCAAACTATGCTTTTCTGAAAGACAAAGACATCAGCAATTCTCTCCACTATTCTTTTTTAGCTGTGCCTGAAATCAAAGCCACATAATACACCATCAAACCTATGCCAAAGTCATAGTAGGACATCAAAAAATTTCCTATTAAAAATCATGAGATTATTCTATTGCTACAAGGAAAATTTTTTCAAAGTTAAAAGAGAGTTTTTAAATTTCTCTGTTCTTCTCAAGTATTTCAAAATACTGAGTGCCAGCTCTTCTTAACCTCAATTAAAGTCACTCTTAAGCTCTATTTTTCATCAAAGGAACAAGACCTTTTCAAGGTGGGTCCTTGTCATTTCTCTTATTTCTTACATTGTTTTTATGACTGGCATAGCTCAGTTAGTCCTGTGTGATGGCTAAATATGGTGATAGAAAGTGAACCAAAGCAGCAGGTGAAAGTTAACTGTTCCTTTCTTTTCTCTGAGATCTTTCAATTATTGTTTCAGATACCAATGGTTAAGGGGAAAAAAAAATCAGACTCTTTAGAAGTTCATTTGGAAATTCACTCAAAGGTTTATAATTTTTATGCAAAGTAGCAGCCAATCTTGATTTCAAAGAGGTTTGGGGGTTTTTTCTGTGTATTGATGTGGTGCATAAAAAAATTTGCTATTAAAATCTGAGATGAACATATAAACTTTTTTTTCATATTCTTCACTAAACCACTATTCAGACTTAGAGTACTGTAAAGATCAGAATCCTATGGAAAGTCCCTCAAAGTGATTTTTAGAAGAAGCACTGCTTTGTTTTGATAAGCTACACCAAAACCATACATGAGCAACTGCCTTTTTTTGTCCACCTTTCCTCTTTCTCTCGTTGTAGCTCATCCTAGACTGGAGTTCACCCATACTGTGATCACAACATAGGTCCATAGCCCCTGTGCAGATCCCTAGATGGCTCGGGGGAAGGAATGCTTTCCTTGCTTAGGGAACTGTGTATCCCAATTCTCCTTCATAGCAACTACCAACCCTGGAAAATTACTCTATGTAACTACTCTTGCTTACATGTCAAAGAAAGAGGAATACATTTTACCTCTCTTTCAAGCTGAGAACCATCTGAGACTCACTGGGTGCCCTTTATAATGTTACTTTCTCCATTTTCCAAAATATTCGTTCATATCTCACTAAATTTCTCAGACTTTGATGAGAAGCATCAAAGCATCTCTGATGAGAAGAAGAAGTGCAGTAGAGATACTAGTAAAATTCTTATTTTCTTCTGTGGAGCCAGGACATTAAAAAAACAAAACAAAACAAGACAAAAACACCAAAAAACCCCCCCCCCCCGCCCAGAAAACAAAACCCATAACCCCAAAATATAACTAGAAAATCAATGGTTTGTTCACTAGGGAGAAATGAATTTTTCTCAACTGATGATCAGTGGGTAATTTATTCATTAAAAGACTTGGGCTTCAATGTAACTGCACTGGAGGACTTCAATCAAGATCAGTCGTAAATTCAAGTGTGATGGCAGCCTGAATTAGAATGCTTCTCTCGATCCCTTCCAAACTATTTCTTCTTGTGTTTGTTAACTTATCTTATGGTATATTAAATATTTGTCATTGTAATAATCTTCAGCACATGTTTCAATAATCATCACCAACAAGGAGCAGTCTTGACCACTGCAGAAGTGGTGGTTTTTCCCTCACTCCTGCAATGCATAGAGAGAAAGTAAGGCTTTGTATTTTTCTAATGCCAAATGTGATAATTTATATTTGAATTAACCTTTCAGCATAACATTGACATTTATCTTTCTGACCTTGATCTGTTTTCTATGTGTCTTCAAAGGTTTAACTACTTTCCCAGGATGCTCCACCTGGAAGTGTGGTACAGAATAGCATGTTTATTTCATGTGGATAAATCAGAATCAGATGGGTGAACTGCCGAGATTCATTCATGCATTTTTCAAAAGGTCTGCAGAGGCTACAAAGTCAATGTGGAAAAGGAGTTGGTGAAGATTAAGCAATTAAACATTTTGATCAGCTGTTGGGATTGATCAAACTCTGTCTGAAAAACTGACATTAAAGGAAACAGGTTTCACAAGCCATTTCAGAGAGACAAGAAGGTCACTGCTAACAAGAAGGGCAAATAAGGGGACAACAACACAAAGCTAAGGAGAGTGGTCACATACATATCAGAAAATCTCTTGACAAAGCCTCATGCAATTCTGATAGTGAAGAACATAAAGAAGGAGAAGGTGTGTAGTTTTTCTCCTCTGTATTTTTGTTCTGCCTATAATCATAAAAATAGTAGGAGAATTGTTGAGACCCTTGGCTTTCATGGGCTTCAATTACTCTGTGTCCTTGGAGAGTTTATTGTAAATCATAGTAATTACATGCCTGGACTACTGGAAAATGAGTGTCCTCAGGGTATATGTCTGGAAGAGAGGCATTAGTCCTAGGACCTTGGCAGCCAGATTAGACATTCCCAGTCCTCAAGACTGATGTTAAACAGAGGTCCTTCAAAACATCATATTTAAAAGTCCAAAGACAGACTCAGTAACTGGACTTTATTGAGACTTAAAATGCTTAAAATTCACATGTCCAGTGGGAGAGGGGGTCAAAGAACAGCCTCCTGAATGATCAATAAAGGCTGATCCATGAGAGATGGACAAAAACATGCAGCAAGATATTAAAAAAAAAAAAAAAATCTCCCCCCCCAAACCACAACAAAAGAAATAGAATTTCAGAATGGAAACAGAAGCAGAGCCCAAGAGAAAATAACAAAGCCCTTAAGCTTTGTTAGACACCAAAGACCCTTGTTTCATTTTTGGGTTGTCTTAATTTTCTTTACAGGAAAACCAGCCTGTTGTTACTCCATTTCAGCCACAGCTATTTTAGAAATAATTACATTACATAAATCTCTTCCTGGTATCTGTTTTTTCTGCTCTCTTCCCTATCTGTAGAACCATAGAAAATACTTTGATTAATTAAACTGTAAAGTAAGGAAACAAGCAAACTTTCTTTTTTTCTATCATCAGTTAGTAANAGAGAAAAAAAGAGAAAAAGCCTCTGCTCGAGGCTTCGGGGTTTTAGGTCTGAGATTTGAGTTTAACAAATATTTCATACACGAATTTATACCATATTCCCCACATCCAGCAATATCTTTTATGGCACTACACTTTTTCCTTAAATATAGCTGTCATTTATAAGAGTCAATTTTGGTGATAATATAAAGTGATGGAGAGCAGTCAAGCTGAAAGGTCATCAATAAGTGTAAAGGATAAAAAAGAGTGTTTACAATAAGGCACATGTTTCATGACCTTTGCAACTGGTTACATTTCTCCTTTGTGCCAGTCTGTCTGTCTCTCAGTTGATGGTAATGTGCAGGGACTGCAAGGCCTGGGTAGGAACAATCAGGTCTAGTTGTGGCCTCAGGGCCCAGAAGGTAAACCACATCAGAATACAGATTAAGCTAAAATTAAAACTAACCACAGAAGGAAAAAAAAATAGTCAAAAAAATCAGTAATTTTAATGTACTGATTATGTTCTCATAATCTTTGTCTTTTTGTTTATACAACTTCAAAATTTGTCTTCTGAATAACTGCTGCTGCTACAGAATATACTCTTACTTTCAGCAAACACATAGTTGAAACAGATTTCTAAGCATTTAGAGCCTGCAAGGAACATGCACTTTTGTGTTCTGAATAAAATGAATAGAGTAAGCAAAGTTATCATAAAACACGCTAAATTTCACAAACTCAAGAGTCTCTGTGAAGTACCTAATTATCTGATTTTTTATGCTTAGAAAAAGTAAACAAAAAATAACTTTGTCAAGCAGATTTTCCTGCATGTCTTACAAGAATACTTTTTCCTGTGTTCCTATTTTTCCTGAATTAATAAGCTCATCAAATTCAGTGACAGAATCATTTCCTTTGTATGTCAGAATCATTTCCTTTGTGTGCTTGTGACTCTCTCCTAAAAGCAGAAAGCTCTGCAAGGTACATTAATGACAAATAAAAAACCCCTCAAAACTTGAACAAGTCTCCCCAACTTCTGGAAAGGTTTGGGATCACTTTTGAGTTAACTTTGTTACTTTTGCTAGCTCAGGTGATAATTTCTCCAAAAACTTTTAATGTGAAATAAAGAATCAGCAGGCCAATTTCATTTAGCATGAGGAATTTTCAAGGCAAATAACAGAGTTATTTGTACAAGCTAAGCAAATATTCGAATGCATAAGAAGAAACAAACCCAAGGGATGCAAAGTTAATGTCACAAACCATTACAAATCTGGAGGGACTAATGAGGGAGAATCTACAAAGGCTATTTAAAGCTAAAAATCCTTTGAATGTACTTTTATTGGACCTAATCTTTCAGAAACACTCAGGAAATTGTTGTCAAACTACTGCAAGGAATAACAAAAAGTTTAAAATGTCATTAGGATGATTAAAAAAAGTGCTGGTTCAAACTCAAAGTCATTAATAGAGCACCTGTGACCCAGACTTCACCAAAATCTCCATTTTTAGTGAGCCACTAAAAGCTGCACTTCAAAGTTGTGTTCATCTTGAAAGAGTAAGTGACCACAGCAGAATAAGAAAGGCACTGTATTTACAGCTTTTATGCCAGCATTGTTATTGTCCTTCTGGAATAATTATATGTTACATTCCCCTTGACTTTTGCAGTCTGGATTTTGGATAAACTCTGGAAGGGCTCTTAACCACAGAACCCTTTTGTGACCTGAGCATGCCTATTTTAAGACTTCAGAGGTGGTCATCAGTGTGCCCTTCAAAAGGATGATTTGAGGGACCAAAGACTGCACTTTAGAGAGCATGGTATTTTGTGCTGCAGGTGTATATTCAGGATTTTGCAAATGCTGCGTAGGTGCCTGCATTTGCATTCACATGTGACAAAAAACAGAACAGTGCACAGCAAACACACTCAGTGGAGGCTCTGTTCTACTGAGAATAGAGCTCATGGACACAGTAGACATCCTATTGCTTGCTCTCAGTAATGAAAAGTTTTTCATTTGAAGTGAAAAACTGGATTTGATCCCTTACTCTAGCAGCTTGAGGTTAGAGAACTTAGGATTTAGGCTGAGGTCAAAGGTATTGGGCTGAGACCTAAAAAAATAGTGTTTCAGTCCTCACAGAAGTTATTCTCAGGCAGGGGTCTCAGAGCAAGCCTAAACTGCCCAGAGGGAAGGTGTCAACACAACCCACCCTGGAGAAGAAGTCTTGCCTTGTCTCATTCTCACAGAGTTAGTTTGTATTGAGTTGTATTACAACAGAGTAGGATGAGCATGTACTTCTCTCCTTTCCTGGATTTAACTTCATTTGTGGGGCAACTCAGATTCTGATCCTATAGGCATCCTTTACCTCTGTGTTTTGCTGAGTGGATTTACACACTTTATTTATCTTGACCCAGTATCAATTAAAGGGGAAGAGATCTTAAGCTGATTTTTGGAGTAGACTTGGTTTTCATGTGGCCAGTTCTGAGCAAAGGTGGAGGTTATGGCCATCCAAACTATGTAAAGAGTACAAACTATGACAAAGAGTAGACATTTGTGGTCCTGGAAAACCAAGCTGTTATCACAGCTGAGGAACCAGTTGGTATATGTACCCTGGCAGCAGCTCTGGGAGAAGAGAGAGAAACCCCTTCCAAGAGCAAAGTAATTATCTTCACTCCTCCATGGCCAAATATGGGGACTCTGGTTGCTAAGGTGTTTCCTTCCTCCATTCTCTTCTGCCTCTTTTTGAGAAGCCTGAGTGTACCTCTGATTTTTTTTTTTTTTTTTCTGTATAAATGACTGACCTAGGACATAAACTTGACTCACTTTGAGTAGAACTGAAATAAAGTGTTGCAGAGCTTCTACACAGATCCCCACCTTGGGGACTAGTCTGTGGGCTGTTCTTTCCCAAGGTCAGAGAATCAAATGGTAATTTAGGTTGAAAAGGACCTGAAGAAGTCATCTAGTTGGATCTCCAGCTCAAAACAGCACTGACATTCCAGTTAGGTCTAGTTGCTTTAGGCCTCCTCCAGCAGAATGTTGATTATCTCCAAGATGGTGTCTAAGCCAGGTGGAAAGAAAGTGTTATTCTTCTGCCATGGATTTAGAGCCTCAGAATGTATGCTAACTTGCAAATTGCTGCAAGGAAACCAGAAAAAAATCCGCTTCAATTAATTGCTTTCTTCCCCTGTTTCTGGTTGAGATAGTCCTGAAGAGTAAAGAATGAAAATATGTGGGAAAGCAAAGCTTAGGATCCTCATCAGGATTGAAAGCTAACTAAAGAATTTTGCTTTAGTTCAGCCTCCGTTGTGAAAAGCAAGATTTCAGCTACATCTGGCATTTCCCAGTGCTTTACTTCCCAAGGCTTCCCTCAGTGCATGAGGTTTGTGGACCACCATTTTCCAGAATCAAGCTCTCCTGATTCTCCTCATGAAAGGTGTCCTGAATGTTCAGTTCAGGGGTTGGGATTCTGCTCAGAGGCATTGCCATGCAGAGATGCTGATATCTTTTTATATCTAACCCCTGACCATGAACGACTATAATCTTCATTTCTCAGCTATCTATTTGAAATTATACCTAAGTTTCTTCAGGACCTCAGTTTTACATTACTACCATTGTTTTATTGTTTTGGAGATGTCAAGAAGTTTTAATGCTATGATGATATATTTTACTCCTTATTAATGGAAAGTTTACATGTCTACCAAAGCTCAAGCAAACTAGTAGGCATTAGAATGATTATTTTATGCTAATTTATTCCTTTAACTTTCAAGTAATTAGCTGAGTTGAGCAACCAAACAACTCTTTTCTGCAAGAGTCAATGAATGGACTCCCCGTAAGTGTAAAAGCTGATTACTTTGATATAAAGAGGGACATTATTTTTCGCGCCTCTGGAAAATTGCCTAACTTGAAAGCCTCATAATCTGATTTTCATAAATCCTATTTAACACATTATTGTTTTCTTTTTAACAGGCAGCACCTAAAGTGATATCACTCTTCTCTGATGTTACCCCTTCTTTTCCATAAAAGAATCCCACATCCATACTTATGCATAATTTGTGTCATAGTCACCAAAATGCTATATTAAATCTAATCTTTTTACAATAATTTTCTATTAAGAATTTTCAGAATAAAATTGCATACAGTCTACATTTCTACAACTATGCTGACTCATATCTGTGTCAGACTTTAAGGTCCTGGGTGCATGGAAAAATTAATCCTTCTCTTCCATCAACTCATGCCTCAATAAGATTTCAGTAAATTTAACCTTTGACCTGGAGGGATGCATGCCAAAAAAAAAAAAAAAAAAAAAGAGAGAGAGAGAAAAGGAAACTGCTCAACAGTTCATTTTGGCAAGGTCTAGAGAACTGTGTTGTAATCAAGACACAAAGGACAGACAAGGCGGAAAAAAACACACATTAAAAATAGAGATTGATGTGAAATTTAAAGTAACTTTTTCCAAATGAAGAAATTTTACTTGATCAGAAATCCATCTTGAAAAATTAATTACTCCAATGTATCCAATACGTTTGTGTACTGTGATATATCCAGTGGATAACTCCCAGAACTTCTTTATCCAGCTGTATTTTTAATGTAATAAGCAAATTCATTTCCCCAACTTAAATTTGGTACAATTATACAGTCTAATGGAAATTAATTCTAGCAAGTCCCCCATTAAATTCACTATCAAAGTCCTTTGCTGGAAGGGTTTGCTATAGGACTCACAGTGCCTACTACTAGACAGCATTTTGTCTGGTTTGTCATTGTCAGATGCTTCATGTAATCCCACTCATAAATATGGCAAACATCACCCTGAAAAGAGTAGATATTCTGGAGCAGGGATACTTCTCTGAAGGTTATTGGAAAGCTTGTCTCATCTTTAGCTTCTTTTCAAATCTGCTTAGTGGTGTTTGTTGCACCAATATTGTTCTTGAGGCACATTAATTTTCTCCCCTATGTGTTTAACTTGCTGCAGTGTTTTCGTCAAAGTGAGCAAGCATTGCCTTTCCAGGCACGTAATTGCGAATGTCTTCCTTTTGCCTGGCTAATTACGCAGCCCCTCACATGGCACGTGTCTACACTAATACACTACCAGGGACTTACTGACAGCAGGCTAGCCTATCTTGGGCACTCTGTTAGACACCATCCACTACAGAGGGAGAGACAGACAGACAGACAGAGACACAGAGGGCTAGACTCCATCTGCCAAGCTTGGGAAGTGAACAGAAGACCTCTGTTTTTTTACCTCTCCTCACATGACCAAAGGTACCTCTTCTACCCTTCCTGCACATCCCACTCCCAATTTTTATCCTTCTTTCAGAATAAATTTTCAAATTGATCTCTGGTTTATTTTTACACCCATTTGTGAACAAATTTAGGTCTGTGTCCACAAAAGAGAAAATAATTTCTCCTCCAAGAAAAGAACCAAACAGATACACAGTGATGTTCTGAAACAAGTTCTGGGTTTGCACACAAAAATTGAGTCTTAGAAGTAAGAATTTAGAGTTGATAATGTTTGGTACTGTTCCCAGATTCCATGTGATTTTAAAATCATTTCATGACCTTGTAGAACCTTTTGTTGCACAGACTGAAAATTCAGTGAGAATATTACATATGTCAGAGAGGACTTCTCATGAGCTGAAAATCAAAGTTATCTGGGAACATATTTATGAAAGACTGTAATTCTAGAGAGGTTCCTGAGAAAATAAATTTAAAAAAAAATACTAGCATAGAGGTCCTCGTCTAGGTGTTATGACTTCTGAGATATGCTGACTAACACTGTGGCTGGCACAGAGGACTTAAGTTTTCTTTCAGTCACAATGCCTTTTCTTCCACTCCATAGCCAAGCAGTTTCTGTCATTGCCCTTTATTGTGGCCTACATATTGATTAAAAAAGGAGTACAACCATTATTAAATCACAGTGCTGTTTTTAACTTCACATTTCCAACTTCAAGTTTATTTGATTGCTTGTTTGGTTTTTAAAATTATTATTAATCTTCTTCCCTGCTCATGCTCAGGACAAAGGTAGACTTTTAGTTAACTAGTACAAAGTGGGCTGGGAAATGTCTGATTTAATCATAGCAAATATTTCACAATTTGTCTTCCTTATGTCGAATGGAAGAGAAGATTAAACTCCTGAGCTGTGAAAGTAAGAAAATATCCAAAGAGTGAAAAAATCTGAGGAAACCTGCACTTACTGATTTGACCAGGTGGAATTTCCATGGCTGTATTCAGTAGAATCATATCCTTTAACCAACAGAGTAAAAGGATGGCTACTGCCTTTCACAGCCTACTCTCCGTAGCAGCTCTTTACTTAGGGACCCTCAGCATTCCTTGTTCACATCAATCACCTGTTAGAAAGAACTCAATTCTCCACAAATTAAAATAATGTATGAAGATAATTTTGTGACTGAATTGAGCAAAATAAGTGGAAAATGAATCAAAGTAATATTTAAAATTAAAAAAACCCCTGCATCTCTAGCTCTGAAACTTTAATCTTTCAGAAAGAGAGGTGGGTAATCTTTCTTGATCTTGAGGAGGTATGTAGGTTTGATAGCAGGCAGGCCTGTAGCCAGTGAGCTGATTTCAGAACAAAAAGCAAGCATTTCTCTTCCTCCCACAACTTTTTTTGCTACCTATAGGTATTTAGTGCCACCTCCATTTGCTGTCTATTGAGTGACATTAATCTAGGCACTCCAGTTCTTTAATATTAATATCTTCTTAATTGAATCAGCTCATATGCCAATTATTTATCAATTCTTTATATTTTCTTCTGAACTTCTTTTAACTCTTATTTTTTTTCAGTTACAGGGATTTTTGTGGGAGGCCTAAAGTAATTACGCTTCTATTCACCAGCTATATACCTAATTAACAACAATTCCTTTTCTAAGGTCGTGGATGACATGCTGCTGAATACAATAGCTTTCAAATTTAATAAGAAAAAAGAGGCACTAAAGTTTAACTTTTTTTAAGTGGGATTTTTTTGATATTATGCTATCACAGCAGAATTTATTTTCATTTTCCATCTATCTCTTGTAACTGTAACATCTGAACTTGCATATCACAAGGTAATAATTTTATTTCTGTGATTTAAATTATTATGTGCATATATTTGTACCATTGAGAAGTTTATCTATCTATATATGTATGTGTATAAATATACACTACCAAATTTTATGGCCAAG
The DNA here is from genome assembly GCA_013400435.1 of Pycnonotus jocosus. Lineage (NCBI taxonomy): Eukaryota > Metazoa > Chordata > Aves > Passeriformes > Pycnonotidae > Pycnonotus > Pycnonotus jocosus. The sequence continues at coordinate 59,602 of VWYP01032744.1, read as the reverse complement.
ACTTGAAAAAACATGGAATGCAGTTTTATTTACAGTATTCTGGAGTTTGTGTGGTTTTTTAGTTCTCAGGGTTTTGTTTTACTTTGATGCTTAAATTTGGATTATAAAAGACAAAGTCAGATTAAAGACTGGTTAAAGAGGAAGGATTGTGAAACTCACCTGAAATATTTACCTTTTCTCCAATCTCAACTTGTCTAGCTCACTGCTACTGAAGTCCTTATTTCCTAGATTTTCCTCTGTACACATCTTTAAACTTTAAGATCAGTCTTCTCTAAGCAACTCCAGATGTCTCTACCTTCAGGTAATGCATTTCAATGAACTTGTCATTCTTGTCACTAAGATTTGAACACCCAATGGTTTTTCCAATACTTTTCTTGAATTTGGAATGCAGTGTTGTTGTGGGTTGACCTATCAGAGGTCAGTTTTCTGATTGGCATGTAGTTTGACCTCTCAGGAACGAAATTCAACTCTTTGGTGATACGCATATAAAATCTCAGCCTGAGTTCCGTTCGGCCCTCTCTTCTCCTGATTGGCCCTCAGGTAACATCGTGTAGTGGCCGGCGTGGCCGGCCCGGGCCCGGCTGAGCCTGCGGGAGCCGCTGCCCATGAGATGGGGGTGGCCCGGGCGGCGGAGCCCTCTCTCCTGCCCTGCTGCCGCCGGGGGAGGGGAGCGGGGCTGCTGCTCGGCGGTCCTGGTCCGCATGGCTGAGGCTGCGGCAGAGCTGGGTCGAGCCTCGGCGCTGGTGGCAAACGCTCCTGACCCGAGGGGTGGTGAGAGAAGAAAAAAGCATCCACCAGCCTGCTTGGTGACTGAGATCCCGCTGCTGTTCCTGGACTATACATTC
>VWYP01032744.1:0-54960 GCA_013400435.1 Pycnonotus jocosus | reverse complement strand
TTTTTTTTTTTTTTTTTTTTTACAAGCCATACAAATCACCAGAGATTAAAATGGTGATTTGGGGCAAAGAGTATGTTTGGGTTTTTTGTTTAATTCATTTTTGGTTTGGTTGGGGTTTTTGTATTTTTGGTGGTGTTGTATTTTTGGGGCGATTTTGTCAGAGTAGCAAATCCTTTTAATCCAACACATTTATCAAATATAGGACATGTTAATTAAATATTTGGCTTGATTTTGTTGCATTTTTTTGTAACAGTTGTTTTAACCAGCATTTGATAACTGCCTATATAACTCTTTCTGGATACAGTCTGAAGGCCAAGTTGATGCTTCCTTTGCTGTGGAAAGGAGACGTTAAAATGCAGGTCCTGTAGGGCTCAAAAATACCAGTGCAGAGTCGCAAAATTTGGTGCTCAAAATCCAGGAGCTGTCTTTCTTGTAGCTAGTAAAGAGGAGACAGGCAATTCCCAAAACCTCTTGCTTTTCCAAGGTCAGGCTGCTATAAAGTACACTAGATATAGTGCCTAACTGGCACAACAAATAAAAAGGATATGTCCTCTTCAACATCTTTGCTAGAATCTGGAGCACACTGAAGCAAATATCCTGGCTGTTCCTATTTGCTGGGCTTTGGTTCTTATTGCATGGATGACTCAGATCAGACAAACTGAATTTCATTTGGTAAGACAAGCCAGAAGGTGCATTCCCAAATTATATCTAAAGCACACCAGCTGCTGAGAACACTCAGTGCATGGGACCAGGCTGGATGCAGTTCAAAGCAAAGTATCCTTAAACAGATACAGAATGGACATAAGGTCCCCAACAAGATGTGCTGATTTCTGCAGATATGTTCCTAATTCTTCTAAATGAAGACAGAAACAATGAGAGATCATCTGGACATCCACTGTAGTTTCATAGAAAGACTTTTATCCTCTGATTTACTTTATTGTTCAGCAACATGCAATACAACTGAGGAAATATTGAGGAAATATATTCTTTCTAGATTTCTCTTTATTTTGGTTTTTTTGTGGGTTTTTTTGTGGGTTTCTTTGTGTTTTTTTGGGGGGGGGTTGGGGTTTTTTTTGCAGGGGGTTTGGGTTTGGGAGTTTTTTTGTTGTTGTTTTTTGGTTTGTTTTTTTTACACTAGGAAAATCCTGGCTGCAAGGCAAGATATCCAGATTATATTCATAAGTCTGTAAAACTTTTGGGGTGAGTGGTTATCTCGTTTGACAGCAGAAAAGCTTTTTATCTATAAAATGGAATAATATAATGCTTGTCTAGCTTATAAGGATTCTGAGAATATGAATAAATAAATATTGAAACTACTTTAATGAGAGGTATAGTAAGCCCCTACAAAATTAAAATTTAAATTTCATATTTATCTTACCTTATGTATTTAGAATAACTGAAGAGGCAAATTTCTATTTGCAAAAGAGTTAGAAGCAATCAGATACTTCAGATGACGAGAATCACAAAGAGAAGAATGACTTCTGTCAGATTATCATGTAGAAAGAATACCTAGAAGTCCAAAGAATAAGCAATTCAATGGAATTTATGAATATAGAACTAACTTTTAAATTTTTTTAAACATTTAAATTTTTAAAATTTTTAAGCTTTTAAAATGCTCCAGTTCTGCTGGTGAGGTAGGAAGCCAGGACTGTTGAAGAAGCAGGTTAGCAGGATTTGCACGATGCTGTGTCAAAGGTGCCATGCTCTGCAGTGCTCAGGGCTTTGCTGAAGGCAGATATGTCTACAAACAATTATTGTGAGGGGTGTTGGTCCTGCTGTGGGCCACATTCTTGAAAGTGAGGCACAGTGAAGCCTAAAAAATACATGTCAAAATTTTCATGAGATCTTGTCCATGGATGCTTAAATAAATGTATCATCATGAAAACAAAAAGTGAAGAATTAGCTGAATGGCAGTGTTAAAAAGTCAGTGATTACCTGTTGAAACACAGTTGTATTTGGTAATTTTTGAAGCATCGAGTTTCTGCTCTTTTGAAAAGAATATGTATCAGTTGTGTGATAACATTTCACAGATTTCTGAAGGTTTCAACATGAAGACCTTCTTTGGAAATTTCTTCTGGTGGTTTTTTTCTCAATTCCTGAACAAGTTGAACTGGTGTTTTTACTGTGATATCTTTGAGCAACACACTTATAAATAAGTTTACTGTCAGCCTCTTTTTTTCTCCTTTGATGAGGCTGGGGATTTTTGTAGGCAATGAGTATTGTAACATGCTGGAGGCTATGTTATGATGTAACATTTATGTAAATCAGCATACACATGGAAAGACTCAACACCAGCTCCAGATCTGGGGAAACCTGGATATACAATACAGTCTTTTGGAAATTAACTGCAGTTTTAAAGTCCTGTCATTAAGAAGTCCTCACTGATGCTGGACAAAATCAAAAGTCTTCTCTATTTTGGGGGTAAGAGATTTTGTACCTCTGAAGATGGAGTATTATCCATGTTTGAGGTGGAAAAAGGCACCTGCTGCTTATCTGCTTATCCCCACCCCACACATACACACTCTTCAAAAAGTGGCAAAAGGAGAGCTATCGCTGATATCTAAGATTGCCTGAACATGCAACTAGGCTGGACATGCAACGTCCTAAAAATTGTTTCCTGAAAAAGTTTCTTGCTTTGTTTTTACTAAAGTTCATACAAATCTAACCAGCATTTTTATCCCAATGGATCTTCAAAACTCCACTTAGAGGTTATCCAAGTCAGCATATAATGAACTACAATAAAACTGAATCACAGATTTTAACTGATATAAATAATAAACATCAGCCTGTACTGATAGGTAATTTTTAATTCGTGTCACAAAACTATCTCCTGATTGTATGTTCTGCTTTACAATCGGTGTAGTGTCCTAACTTGCTGGTATCTGGCACACTGTGGAAATCTACTGCTTTTTCTGAATTTGACATGCAATTACAGCTTCATCATAAGCTGAACACATAGACTGCTGGAAGACTGTAGTATTTTATTCTGATAACTCTACTATTTTTTAAGTGACAGTATTCACAGAACAACACTAAAGCATGCCTTTGATTTAAAAAATTGGAAAACTTACTTTCCTCATAACATGAATTAATAAAATTATACTGTTCTGTGTTGTGACTTGTTAGCCAACTTTATTGCCTTGGAAAAAGAGATATATTCATGCAACAAAATCCACCCATCTTTGAGTGCTCAAAATCAGTAGATATGGAAAGTACAGGACATCATTCTGGCCTGTGTATAGATTTTGGCTTCCTCATTTTCTTTGAACATCAAAGAGGTAAAAGAAACTGAATTGCATTAAAAGTATTTCAGTGCCAACACTTTTTGATGATGTTGGACTAATAGCAAAGGAGCTTTGTTCATCTAAACCTTAAAGAACTTCTAGACTCATGAAACAAATGTATAAAGTCTGTTCAAATGCACAAAGAACTGCAGTCACTTTTCAGTCAGCCTTACCAAAGAACAATTTCTAAATTACCCCAACTAGGATGGACTGAAATATCCCCTTCGTTGTTTTCTATGGTAAGAATGTGTTGATTATAGTTTCAAGAAAATAAAGATAATCTAAATGTTCGGTAAGACCCAAGGGATTTGGGTTTTTTTAATTGTTGAATAAGATGAGAATGATGTGAAAAAGAAAAGAATTTGACTCTTGCACTTTCTTTATATCAAAATGTTATTTGAGAGGAATGAAGAGTTTCTATTTTTTCAGCAGAGCCTTGTAATTTCTTAGACTCTTTTACCAGATGCATTATCAAAATTAAAGAATTAGACACACCAGGCACACTTAATATAATTCTTTAATATTTAATCTTGTCATGTAATACTGTTAAACTATTTAAGGCTGAAATTTCATCAGATCTTTAACAGGATTATCTAAGTATTGGTTGAGAGATTAATAAGAGTTCCTTCCCCACCATTTTCACCTCCAGAAAAAATGTTGGCAGTGTAAATGATTCACTAGGTGTCACTCTTATCTCTATGAAACTGCAGATAGAAGACAATTCCAGCATGGCAGGAGACAACATTCCCTTCTGGAAATGCTATCTCACTGGAATGTAAAGCCATAGCCCTGGTAACTTGTATTCATTAAGAAATCCTCACCCTTTTTCAGATGACCATTGCTAATCACGTGGTTAGCAAGATTGTATTCTTGCTTAAGTATTTTTTAAAATTTAAGATCAAATATAATTCACGTTTATTTCTAAAACCAGTATTGGCAGATACACTCACCTGCATTATTCTTTACCTAAATGCACCATTTTTATTGGTTAAAAGCTTATATCAAGAGAGACTGTACCTCATTTAATAAAGCATTAAAATAAGTAACCCTTTGAAAATGAGAGATCATAGGTAATAAATACTGTATAGGAGTACACAAGCACAAGATATATGCCCAAGAATGTGGCTATCATTGAAATTGTGAAATTATGATGTGGTACTTTTTACCTCTCCAAATTCCCACAATGGGAGGTGGTCTTTATATAACTAGGAGGTCCATTCCAAGGGAACTCATTCACCACTGAGGTGACCCAGCTCAGCCTTACACCTTTCAAAACAAAAGTTTATTTGGTCTCACTGTATTCTGCCAGACCTCTTCCTATTTGCATGGATCCACATTAAATATTTCCCTACCTTAGTTTCAAGGACTATTTTAAGGCAGGTAAAGAAATGTGTGCTCTAGTCTTTAACATCCCTTTAAATGTTAAGCAAGACTGAGAAAGACCCATCCAGAAATGTATTCATCTGTTGGTTAAGAAATATTGGACCTGGGTTCCAGTATTGGCCTGTGGGGTTAATGTTTTGAAGCTGTCAATGTCATTAAGGACAGATCAACTCTGCTCCTATTTTGCGAATTCAGCCTCTTGGTTATTTGGACAATATTAGAAGAACTACAAAATGAAATCTTTTTCACCATAATTTTCAAGAAAATAAAAATCCAAAGAAAACATTTTTTATGGTCCATTTACCTCACTGTCTATATGTTTTTAAAGCAAGGTAAAGACAGGCTAGTCTTGTCACTGAGGTTGTTTAGTCTGTTGTTCATCAGGGTTCAGACAAACTGTCCAGATTTTTATTTGTCTCTTTTTGAACTGTGACATGCACTGGAAGATTTTTGTACTGAGAAAAGAGGTTTCTATTAGATTTTTACATTTTTAACTTACTAGTTTTTCAAATCATGTATCATGTTCCATTAATGTGACAGGAAACAGATTTCTGGAAGCGGGTAGTCTACATAAGAATCAAGGTAAGACAGTATTGCAGAGAACCAGATTTTATTTGTAGAAGTCTTCAAACAAAACATCTGCATTATTGATTCTTTTGAGATAGTATCCACAGAACCATACAAAAAATTATGTTTCTGCTTCCTCTTTGCTGCAAATGCTTAGAAAGATGAAAATACCCTCCTCAAATGCTTTAAATCTAAACCAGCTTAAATAAAGAAAGAGACAGATAGGTAAAGGTTCAGAATGATGAATGCTACATGTCAATTTAACTCAGGTTTCTCTTATTTATTCTTTTAGTAGAGGCTTACAGGTCAACAAATGAAAATGTAAAGACTGAGTTATTTTGCTGCTCAAATAAACATGAACATTACCCTGGGGATATTCATCCTTTCTCTTTCACATTGTTTAATGTCACTCCACTCTTCTCTTATCACAAAAAATACTTCCAGATACCCAAATTTTTCTCTAGAAACAAGTATCTCATCAATAAAGCAGGAAAAATTTTGCAGGTTTTTTTGTATCCACTTGTTAGAATGGATGTAGATAAAAACTTTTCAATTTTAGTTTTGTAATAACTGGTTTAAAAAGATAGGGAGAGGTTAAATCCCAGTAGATGTGCAAGAAGAAGGAGGTAGGAAAGCTTTGTTGCTATGGTACTCTGAAAACTCAAAACCTTGGATTTGGGAATATATGAAGAGGTCAGTGAAGTATGTGCTAAGAAATGAGTTTCTGCTGGAGGATCTTCATTTAAAAATGAGGTTATATGGGCAGCTGATGATCCTATATCAGTCTGAATCACATCAGTTTTATCCCCTCTAGAGATCCACTTCCATAATAAAGTTGGGAATGCCATTATGAAAGTTTTGTTCAGCTGGAACTATTAATATAGTTGTTTTTCTAAAAAGATCACCAGTAAGTTCTAAGCCAAATATCTCTGTAAAGTCTTCATTGCAGATTGTCTAGGTATTCATTTCTGAAACGTGGAATGTGAAAAAATCCAAATTGGTTTAAATAAGCTTTTGACTTTTTGAAAGTCTATCACAAGCCTAGTATAAAAGAACTTCTAAAATAGCTCAGTTAGTTTGATATGTTTCTGTAAGATTCTGGAATCAGGAAAAATGGCAGCAAGTACATACCCGGTTGCTTCCTTCTTCATACTGAACATTCACAGCTTTACAAGGGGATCCTGCATAATTACTTTGGCTCCTTGATTTGCTTATAGATAATACTTTCAGTTTAATAGCACTTAAACTATTTATAAATAAACTTGTACATCTCTTACAATGCTCATTTATTGTGCTTATTTACAGCTGAGTCTGTTGGTTATTAGAGAATATCTACAGCATTGTTTTCCTGCAACACTTGAAAAACTATGAAATGTCTTAGCTCAATATTCATATGTGCTAAATACTTTGGTTCACTTAAAAAAAACTGTTGTGATTTGAACTTCACTTTCATTGTCTGTTTGTGACAGAAAACTTGGTGACAGAAAAAAACACCCCAGTGTAACATAACCAGATTATTCATTTAAAATGTCATCTCAATACTTCCAAAAACATTTTCACTATTTGCCTATCTTAACTGAAGATTCAATAATGTTTATTCTTATGAAAAATATGCAGATTTCTGTGTGCATCTTGACTATATGAGCAGTTTTATTTTGCACTTTCTGTTCTGACAAAACCCTTGTGCTGTGACTCACCAGTGTCTCAACCAACTCATGCGTTGTGGTCTGATGTACTGTGGTCTGATACACTGGTGCTTTCTATCACAGAGAAAATAGTACACTATGTGACTTTTCATGGCAGTAAACACGTAATGCTTGAACCTGTTTCTTTGTCTTTCTCCCTTTACAAAGAAGACCACAGTTTGAATTTAGTAGAAATAAAGCTGTTGTGTTTTTGTTCTCAGAATCACTGGCTCTGCCAAGAATAACTTGATGCCATTTTAAGTCATAGAGTGTTTTCATTCTTTCTGCCTTGCATAAAATGCACCTCTCTTTTCTCATTAACAGAGTGAGGAAGAAAGTATGCCACTGAGATACAGTTGCTGTAAATTTAAAATATTGCTCATGTATATTTTCATGCAAAAATTGTTTAAAACATAACTACTGATGCAAGTCCTTAACTTCCATTTTGCAAGCAAAGTAAATGTTAATTTTAGGGGGAATTTCCTCCAGCATGTCCTGGAACTCACTAATTTAAATAGGTTTGTTAACAATAAGCTACATTACTGCCACCTTTGCTCTTACTACTGGCGTGGGCAACAGTATTTTTTTTTCTCAAATATAACTAGTTTAAAGTTTCTACTTTATGTATTTTATGCTAAAAAAAACTTCCTGTGAAAAAAAATTGTATAAAACCGACATGTAATCCCAGTTGTAAGTACTGCAATATCATGAGTTCATAGTGATCTGATCTGAAAAGTATTATAATGTGGTCAAGGAGGTAGAGTTATCTTTTCAAGAGACAAGCTAATATTAATAATGTTTTTTTCATTGGAATAATCTTTTGCAAATAAATGTCACTGGGTATTGAATGCCCTATTATTGCATAAATGAGGGATTTCAAATTTTCTGTTTCATTCCTGCTTTGTTGTCTTTTCAGATTAGTTAGCTCTCTTCCTAAGAGACTGGACTAGATGTGACTTTGAGAACTTGCCCTAGGATTATAGAAGTGTAGACAAGATTTATGAAATTGGACTTGGCTGAATTTTCTGTGTGAAAATTTTTCTGTATCAGATTTACATAGAAAAAAGGTAAGATTTACTTCAGTCTAGACTGTGATGGATGGTATAACTGTTTTATTTGTTAGATAATAGCCTATATCCTGAATAGAGTAGACAACTATTCAAAGTACAGAGACTGGCAGCAGAGCAGAAGTCAGTCCATTTGCCTTGTCTAAATGAGGCAGAAAACATGAAACAAGCCTGGCAGGAAGAGAAAGGCAAAAAGAGCAGAGACTTAAATCTCAAGGTGAAAAAAGGAAATATTGAAAAGGAACTAAAATGAACTATGTACAATTTGAAAACTGCTAGAAAGTCAATGGTTTGGAAAGCAAGAGCAGAGGAAAGTGGGACTGGTGAAATGACATTAGTTTCAGTTCTTTAGAGCATTTATTTCAAAAACAAAACTTTGAAGTTTCAGCTCAAAACTTTGGCTGACTTGAAGTCCCATGAAAACGCCTGACAATATCTGTACAGAACTTGAATGATTCAGCAGAAGGTGTATTCTGCTTATGGGCCCAGAAAACATAGAGAAATGTGAGAATAATGGATTTAAGGCTCCATTACATTGGAGTAATAATTTATAAAGTGTTATAAAATATTAATTTTGGCAGAAAATAGAGCATAATCAAAAGGTTTATTTACTCTATTATCCATTACATCATAATTCAAATAAGAAAGACTCAAATCTACTACTTTCCTTTTTCATTTCATGGTGCTGTAAGATTATGCATGTGCATTGAGATAGAGTACTTACGCCCTGAAGGGAGAATTTTTGTGCCTGAGACAGGTCTTTACTAAGTTACTGCTTAGAGAATGGATATTTTCGACAAGACTGGTACAGGCAGACAGACATGTAGCAGGTTTAGCAGAGAATGGGGACCTGGAGGGGCTTCAGCCTCACACAGGGGGAAGACACCAGAGAGCAGCAGAACGGGAACACCTTGTCACTGCAAGTGGCAGCACCTGTTCATTCCCCTGTAAACACCACTGCACATTCATTCTTATTTGGAAGAGAAAACTACAGTGTGATATCCCACTCCTAAAGGGTTGCAATGTCCTAAAATGGGTGTCAATGCACAGACAAACAGCCACAGAACGAAATAGAACAGGACAAACAAAATGGAAGAAAGAAAATGTTACCCTTATTTTTAGTTTTAAAAATGAAAAATACAAAACAAAACAAAAACTAACAAACAAAAACTTCCAAACTGTAAACTAAGGCTATGTTGTCTTTTCTTCCTACCTAATTTATTAGGCATAAATAACAGTTGAGTCATTTCTCTTCAGATACTACATTTCAATACAATTATATTTTTTATTCATTATTTATTGCTTAAACATCCAAATCTCTAATTTTTATTTTTCCAAATAAGTAAATAAATAAATTGTAATAATTGCAGTGGTGAAGTATTCTAAATTCTCAAGGATGCTCTGCTTTTAAACAACTCATAGATTGTGAATAGGTGACTGACGGCTGAACAAAGGGGGTAAGATTCTTATTCAATACTTTGATTTCATATTCCAAAAGAATTCACTTCTCTGTGCTACCTTTTATCTGTTTAGCTGTGTTATCATGTACTGCCATCACATCAGAGTCTCTTAAAATTTTTAGTAGTTTGTAGCATATTTTATTATTCCTGCCATGAATGAAATCTTATTGTTTTTATTTAAAGTTTGAAAAAAAAGCTGAAGTAGTAATTTTTTAGAAGCCTTTGGAAAATCATGATGGTATTTGCGTTGGTATTCTTAACAAAAAAATGCTTTATTTTCCATATTGTTGTATTTGAGTTTGTTGAGAAGATACAAAAAATATTTTGCTTAGTACAACCTAACATTAATTCCATTTTTTGTACTCTGATTTATTGTCTGAGAGCAACTTTATACTTTTTGGAAACATTAGAATGCTGAGCTGACCCCAAATGACGTAAAAATATCAGTTTGCTTTTGCAATTTTGTGGCATTGTTTACTTCAGTGTCTGTTTAAGTAAAAGAAATGTTCTCCATGTTTAATAGTAAATGTCGAGGTAGTTTTCAGTGTTGAATGTTCCAAGAAACTTTTGCTTTTGGATTTTTTAGCTGAAGAGGGAAAAATAACTCAGAAAAAACCATGATTTTGATTGTATATGTAATACCTTTAACAAAGCAAAGTAATTTAAAGATAAATATAAAATTTTCATGAAGTCAGGTTTATTTATGAATATATCAACTGTCTATAACGATTTAAGGTCTTACTGCTTCTTGATACCTTTTCTGAGAGCATGCAAGGGTCTCTTCCTGATGAAAATATGTGGTACAGCAAATTTAGCAAGTGAATTATTTTTGACATTTTTATTTTGAAAGTCTGACATTACCTATTGCAGCATTTCTTTAGGATTGCTATGTTTATGCTAAAAATCTCTGCAAAAAACACTTTCCTCTTTCTTTCTTTCTTTCTTTCTTTCTCTCTCTCTTTCTCTCTTTCTCTCTTTCTTTCTTTCTTTCTTTCTTTCTTTCTTTCTTTCTTTCTTTCTTTCTTTCTTTTTGTTACAGTGGTTCTGACCAGATAGAAATAGAAGTTCAGATATTATTTCAATCACACCAAATTTTTCGATTTACTTTTTTAAAATTTCCTCCACATAGTCCCTCATTATAGGGACATACATATGCTCATACTCTTGAGTGGGTGATTTCACTGAAGTCAGTAGGACTTATATATTTAAGTTAAATGAAGGTATGTATAAAATCATGTATTAGAGATGACTTTCATTGATGTCATTCACAGGCAGAGGTTTTGGAAGATTAATCAATGATAAATGATAAAGGCTAAAGAAATAATGGTCCATCTGAGTATCTACAAAAACAGCTGAAGAGCTATTCTTATTCCTACCAAGAAAATCTTGATGGTTTCAGTAAAGCTTTTGCTGGAAGCACATGATATGAGCAGAGGAGACAAAGTTCATAGTGATTCAAAGCCAAAGACAACACCTCAGTGCTTGCTTCTGCTGAGAAGCTTTTCAGGAAATTTCCCTTCAGAATTATGGTTTAAGTATTTTGTCATAACCAAGTGAGGCCTATAAGTAAATAGATTTGGTTTCCTTTCCTGTATCTCCAGATCAATTTTCATTTTCCAAAAATGCTTTTGCAATCTTAGCATTACCTGTTAGCGTTAGCATACAGTCTCTATCAACATATTTATAGATGGCAAGAGGCAATTTCTATTATCTTAAAGTTAGATTTTTGAATCCGTTGCCATTGCACAGGATGCTGGGCTTAAGTAGTCACAGTGCACTCCAGTAACAAGTCAGGCACAAGTATTCAAACTCTGCAGCCATGCAATCCCTTATACAGCATGAAATGACAAGGGCAAGTATTAAGACTTCTAGAAAGCAGAAAAAGTAATAATCTAATGTAATCTTAGAAGCACAGGAATTTCTGATTCCCCGTGAGGACATGCAGGATGTTTCCCTTCTTTTTATTGTTGATGTGTTTTATTTTTGTTTAGTTTTTCCTTTCTTCTCTGGTTCTGATTTCTCTCACCATATTTGGTATGCACATCTGTGCTCCTAGACTTGGACACCAGTCAGTGATCAGCGGGTGACAGCCTGTCCCAAACAGTGCTGTGCTCGACAGCCATGATCTGTTATTACTTTTCCCATTTTAGGCCTCACTTGAGCAAATCTTAGTGTGAGGTCCTGGGATCTAGTTAATAGTGGCATTTATGGGGTTGAATTAGGATGACATTGTAATTAAAAAGAAAAAAAAAAAAAAGCCAAAACAAAAGCAAAACTAAAAAAAGAGCACAAAACCCCACCACAGTTGACAATGAGCCCATGAGAAGCATCCTCCAAAAATAATATTTTTGAATCTCTGCCAAACAAAATATTTCAAGGTTCCTATTAATAGAAGGAAGAAACAATTGGTGCTTTTCTTCCCTTTTCTCTCCCTCCTTTTTTATTTTTTTGACAAGCAGTTCATAGATGCCTGTGCGCGCTTACTCCTATTTTCTCTCTTAAACCACTGTGATGTGCAATATTCTCCTGAGCCTTGATGCATTAGAATTAGGACTGGCAGGGGATGGTTTCATCACATAATCTCATGCATCTTATTTTGCTGTTTGTTCTGTCTCTCTGAGCAGCTGTCTAACCTGGGGAAAAGAGCTCCTTGAGAGAGTGCTACAGTCCAGAAACCCGGCAGAATGCCCTGAATTTCCCTTTGGAGAAGTCTGTCTATCCTTTGGCCATTTTTGGAGTGCAAGAAAACTAGATTACTTCTCATAGTGTCTTAAATATATGATATGAATAATATAGTCTATATACAGAATAGGTATTAAAATATATGTTATCATATATTTTAATTATTCTTTAATAAAATCATTCCCCAGATGATGAGATCCCTCATTTGAAGACTTAGAACAAATGCCTCAGAGCTACATTCTCACCTGGGATAAGTAAGCCAAACTCTGTAACTGCTGAAGATCTAAAGTGCAGTACTGCTATAAAGACTGCTTCTTTCTAGCCAGAAACTAAACTCTTCATTCAACAAATAGCAGTGGAAATTTTTCACCATAATTGCTTTTTCCAAATAATACTTTAGGGTTCTGAAGTGGCTGACAAGATTTAGACCATTCTGTGCTTGCATTTAGTACATACTATGCAGTGTTAATAACATCTGTCTTCTCTTTGGATGGCTGCTAAGAGATCTAGTACTTGATGCCACTTGACAACAGGTTAAAAGAGCTCTTTTTACAGCAGGAGATAACAAAAGATCGCTAAATATGTGCATTTTGAAAACCAGATGGCATTAAAAGATTTTACATGAAAATAACATAATTTTTGCAAAAAAACTCCCCATATTGTTCAACTGACTTTCAGGTTTGGCAATAAATTTCTATATAAAGAACATAGACATATTTCAAAACATATTTTAGAAAATATGAAGGTCTATGATGTTTGAAGCACAGGTGATCTAGAGGCCAACATCTCCTAATGTTGACAGGTCAAATGTGGCCTTTATTTCATAAGATTAACCCCCACAAATGCATGACAAACTTCAGTGTGAGCAGGGAGCAATTCCATTAAACCTCTTTTATTTTGGTTTCTTAGGCTATTTTATAAATTCTGCCATGACTAAAAGCTGGCAAAGCCAGTGGGACGTGGGGTTCTACACATTACTGAATTTTTTCACCTTGCTGGGTTTGTATTTTTTCTCTCCTCAGAGAACTGTAGTGGGAGTGTGCAACAGCAACAAAATTACAAAGAATTTCCTGGGGTCACACAAAACTGGTTTGGTAGCCGAGGAGCGTAAATAAGAAGCCAGGAAAATTACAGATGATGAGGAAAGTAAAAAAAGGTTCTTGGAAAGCAGCCTGTGGTTGTTCAGCATGTAATGTGCACATCTTTGTAATTGTGTTTAATTACTGTATTCTTACAAGTGTTCATTTTAGCCTGCAGAGCAGAACTGAATTTGAAAGGCATTTGGATACGGAAACAAATGCAACTGAAAGCCAGGGCATAGGCTGCAAACCTACAGGATTGGGGCCTATTTTATAAATAGTTTAAGAGAAGACATTTGTTCCTTCACCCAGCCAAACAGTGATGTGCATGCTTAATCATCAATGCTTTTTACCATTTGTACCTTAGTGTCTCACTCAGAACAAGGCAAGTAAAAGCTGAGGATCATATGGATGTTTGAATGCTCTTACAGGTCAGAGTCAAAGATGATGAGTGTTCTAGACCAAATCTGGGATGCTTCAGCTCTGATGATTGATTTAGCAATGTGCAGTGCCACTGAAGGCAGTCCCAAACACAAACTGAATTATTCCTTTGGCTGCTACCAAAATGTGGTACTCCTTCCAGGGAAGAGCTAAGAGTGTAAGAAAGAAAGAAAAAAATAAAGTAGAGAAGAAAAAAAATTAAATGAATGGTTTTTGTGGTAGTTGGCACAATCTGATTTCGAGCACGTTAATTATAAGTTCTAAAAAGAAAAGGAGTCCGGATCCCAAAAATAACAATTTGACAAGCCCTTTATATGCAACACTCACATGACACCACAATAGATTGATCCTTTGTGAAAATGAAGACCAGCAAAGTTGGACAAGATGCTTCTAGATTGTATTTTGAGCTCAGAGGAGAAAGTTTGGATCCTCTCTAAGGTCTTTTGGCACATACTTCAGGATAACTGGAAACTGTTTCAATCTCCAGAGAAAATTTTGCACAGCGTTTCTCTGCCATTCTTACCAGCACACTCTAAATTCTGCCTAGTGAAAATCTTTCCCAGTATCCTTCACAGAGGTAGAAATTTTGGAGTGAGACACACGTAAAACAGGCAAATGGCACAAAAAGGAATGTGCATGTACTGAATAGCATCTCTGAGCCATCCAGGCTCTTTAATATTGGGAAGTCCCATGGAAATATGGTGGCTGTCCTTCCTGCTGGCCTACTTACACCTGACAGCTGCATGACAAGCACAAGCCACTTCTCAGAAAGCTTTCTCTGTGACTACTTGGAGCATTCTCTTAAAAAGTACTTGGGTTGAGTGAAGTTTCATGTGGCAAGGCCCAAGAAGGACAGCAAAAATATTTCGATAAGTGACCTTGTGCTTCCTCACCATTGCACCTCACAGTTATTAATCCCTTCCATTTTGTTCTTCTTTCTGGATATAATTTTAAAAAAGACATTTCATGCATTGCAGGGAAGGCAAAAACTTTTTTATCAAGATATTTGGGATATCTAATTGTTTCTGTTGATGTTATCTAGACCAGAAAAGGCTAGGGACACCATGGAGTACATCTCTATCAGAAGAGAAGAGAATGGATTTGATGTTTATTAATTGAAATGATACTTATTCTTCTTGTTTTCTTTTAGTCACCTAAGAACAGGAGAACATGCTTTTGTAAGGTGAGTTGTTCTGCAAGCATGTCCAGCCTGGACGGGATACATATTTTTTTCCTTTACCTCTCCATAATAGAAAATTATCTTCAAAATGTTCATTAAATGGTAAAAGTTCAAGTATTTTATTATAGTTGTGGGCATGAGGTTTGTTTTCTTTAAATCTCTTTGTGATTCTCAGTTTAAAGAGACTTTATTAGGTATACACTACATAATTTCAGTTTCTCATCTGTGAAAGCATTCAGACACAGCATTTAAAATGAAAGTAGTAAATCTTTTTCTTTGTGTAGTGAATAGTAACTTCACTGGAATAGAGAGGGGGTTTTTATGTCAATAATAGCTTTGGAGGAAGAGAGGAGGAGAGAATGGATATGGGGAGATCCCATAAACTTCTCTGAGGGTCCAGCCGGCAGATCAGTGGTGCAACATTAGCGAGACAGCTCCTCTGGGTGTGTTTTGTAAATAAAAGAGTTTAATAACAAGAAAATAATAAATGTTACAGAAACAAAAGAGAAAAGCTGTGCACATGTGTCAGAGGAGGCTCTGCACATGGCTACAACACCTCAAAGAAGTCCTTGGTGTCCTTTGTGTTCTTACTTAAGTAGCTTATGGTTTGGGTTGATTCCACTGGCAAGCTGCCAGTAGAGACGGGGTAGTCTTGACAGACAGGGACAGGGTCCAACCGGTGATACTCCTTTGGCACTGAGCCAATAGCTTCAAACAGGGGACCGAACATTCTGGCTAGCTTCCTAAAAAGTCCAAAGGTAAACTGAACCTCTTTTTCTTGTACGGAAAAGTGTGGGGGTGCATGCCTACAAACGAAAAAAGAGAGGGAATGGTGGCAAAAGGCATAGCTACATGTGGGTTCAGATCAGTGTGAGCATCCTGAGATTAAGGAAAGGGTACGTTGGTGCAACATCATTGACTGCATTCGTCAAAACAACTGTGAAGAAGATTTCTTACTTAGAATAAAATAAAATTAAAACAAAAGCTGGTATTAGAAGCAGGTCTGTTCCTGCAATCAACTTTGCCAGCAAACAAATGGCATCATCAGAAATAGGTAGTCCTGACTACTCTGGAGTTCCATCAGCAAAAGCCTTAGTCATATGCTTTATTTTCATGCACCTCTTGACAAAAAATCAATTACTCAATCTGTAAATATGTGCTTTAGTGCTTTACTGGACAAAAGCCAGACCACTCAGTATCTTTCAGAATTGAGCCCTGGGTGCCTGCAGCTTTGAGTTTCTCCTGTGCTATGAATTATCATGTTACTGGATAAGCCACAGATAGTAATGAGCAATATATGCTGTGTGCATGGTAAGCTGGTAAACTGTCAAAGGAACAGGAAAAAGTATCTATAACTCAACACTAATAAATAATATTAAAACTTGTACGGAAAAATCATAGATCAAAGCATCAAATTAATCCTAAATATAAAATCTGTCATACTGGAATTGACCAGTAGGTTGCAGGTAGATGATGCTTTGTTATATGATTTAAAAAGTTACAACTGAGAATATTATAGACATTAATGGAAGAACTAGGGATTAAACTAGGACATCAATAGACAGAATTCTTTGCTTAAAATCTTGGGGACAGAGTCAACACTATATTTTTCTCTCTGATATATTGCCACATCAACTTGATTGTCATAATTTTTAAAAACTATGCTGCCAGGTGTTTGTATGAGCTTATTTTCTATTTCTCCTAAGATGTAGATTGTAGATTGGAATGACTAATTTGCTTCTGTTCCTTTTTTTAAAATAATCCCTTGGCTGCTCTTTGTCAATACATACTTTAGCAAAGCCTTCTTGATGCTTGTAAGGTTCAGACCTCAAACAGCACTATTTCACCAATTTTTTAACTCTACAGATATAAAATGTACTACTTATTCAGTAGTACATTTAGCATTTCTTTAAAATATCCAGTGTGTCCAACTGAAAATAATTCACACAGGAATGGCATTATTTCCCACTGCTCTCACTGGATTGTCATTTTTATCTTTCTAACCACAGCATATTCTTTCTTAGTATGAATTTTATGCAAATCACAAGTGTGTTTATTCTATTTTTGGTTGCTCTTCTGTGTGTCACTGAACATTGAGAAGTAATTTGCTTCTTGCAGTTAATCTGAAGTTATATTTAAAAACTTGCAGGGCTTAAATGATGGAATTCTCATTATTATTTCAAATCAGCATACTGCTCATACATATGCGTGACTTTAAGTTCCCGTTGATTCTAATTTAAAGACAGCAGAGAAGAGTTTTGTCCTCAAATAACAGATGTTGTCATCCTAGTAGAGTGACCTTATCTATCTGTTTTGTTTATGAATTGCCTTGAATGTAAAAATAAGAGAAGCAGCATAATTAAGACAATGTCTCAAACACTCTCTAAGTTTGGGACTGTTCATTCAGGGTCTGTTTTTGAACTGCTGCTAACTTAACTATGATTCTCTCTGACTAGTACTGTGTCCTACTCAACTACAAATTAAATGTAGTTTTGTTTTAGCAATTAAAACTGTTAGATGTAGATACTGAAAAGTATTAATCCTAATTGTTCTCACCAGTGGGTTACCTTCACTGACTAAATTTAAGTTTAAACTCCTGACTCTCTTACACTGTGCTGGATAACTCAAGACCTAAGGCTGCATTAAATGCAGTAATGTGGATTATTGCTCCAGTGTTCTAGGCCCATGTCTGAGCTTGTAATCAGCTGCTGCTCTCAAAACACCTTTCTTATGTTTAGCTCTCAACTCATGCAGGACCATGTGGCTTCTGGAGATTGTTCATCAGAGGGATGGAAGCTTTCCTTCTAGAGTTCAAACACCCACAGACACTACTGATGCTAGCACAGGTGTCACTGCCTTGGAGGAGCAGGTTGGGAAAGGAGACTCTTTGCAACCCTTTTCCCTACTACTGAAACGTGCCCATGTACAAGTGTGCCTAGGATAAATGATCCATTTCAAGTTTATCACAATTCTGAAAACACATACGTGAATTTCAGAGACCTAAATAATTAAGGAAAAAAATTACCATCCTATTGTCATCACTATGATTTATATACATGCTGGGACATGGACTTTATGTAGGAAATTTCCATTATTTCTCTAACATCCTTCCTATGTCACTAATGTTAATAATAAAGTTCTACTTTCTTTTAAATCTATGTGAATCAGTTCACACAGAGTTAAAAGAATAATCTCAGAAGGTTGCCCATGACCAAAAATCTAGTTTTCTATCTTACCAAAAGTTACAGACTTCTGGGTTTTGTGTGGGTTTTTCCTAAATGTTTATAAACTGAACTTTGCAGAGTGCATACTATGGTGGCACCAGTTTATGGAAAATTCCACATGTTTGACTCTTGCAAATTTGCCAGGTTGTGGCAAGCTTCTACCAGAAACATGACTCAGACACAGGGGATTTTTCCAATCTCAGAAAGTCAAGCATTTATCTTCACATCAAGCATTTGTCCCTCCTATTCATTTATCAGAAAAAGAATCCTTTCATGCCTTTCACTTAAAACAGAATATATAAAAATTTTGTTTTAATTTTATCATTTATTTGTACCTGAAGAGAGAACTCAGGCAACATATTAGAAGCAATAGAGAGTAGAAATCTGATTATCCAGGCTCTCATTTTTGATGCTACTAAAAACCCCCGTGGCATTTAGGTACTTTCACAAGGTGGTTTATGTACTGTGTTGCTTAGCATTACAATGCCTAATTTAGAGGTATACCCACTGGGACTGGAATCTACAGCCAGTGGTAGATCTCAACTCTCCTCCTAAGCTGGGGAAGCACATGGGACTTCAGAGAATCACAGTAGTCAGCCTGTCAGATTGAGAGCTACCAAACTTGGCCAAGAGGAGATGCTGAACACAAGGGTGACTTTGAAAACCTACCATTACTGGATGTCTAAATACTTTAGATGGCAGTAAGACAAATAGGTCACTGCATTTCAGATATCTAACATCTTTTAGCTCATCCAGAGCAGTAATTGCTTCCATCCAGTACAGTTGAAATGCATTTCAAATCCTTGAAAGGTGGATGCCCTTCCTACGGAAAAGTGCTTGAGTCACCAGGTTACAGAGTTATGACTCCTTGCTTGCTCAATAGCCCAGCAAGCTTCTGAACTGTCTTCATCAAGATAAGCAGTGAATTATATACTCTAGTCCCCCCCAGTACATTTTTACGAAGGTAATTAGGATGACAGTACAGAAATTGGGAGCTGTGATTTAAATCTTTTCAGGATAATTAATGCTCCTGACTTTCTGGGAGAGCACTTGTACAGCTGCTGAACCCATTTTCAGGGCACCATACCAAAAAAATGTCATCCCATCTTCCTCCAGATCTCTTTTTTGTGCATCTTACTGTCCTCCTTAGTCTGCTAATTCAGTTGCTCATCTGAAAGTTCTCTTTAATGGTCCATTTAAAATATAACAATCTGATTTTGAGGATTAACTTTATTCTAAAATGGACAATTTCCCTGGTCCGTTTTAATGTATGATCATGCAAGGAGTCGCATTGGCACAGCTGAGGATCCTGAGATCAGGATCATCCATCAAATGAGAGCATGGTCATCAGGTTCTGGGAGGTGATTCCTCCCCTTGACTCCACTTGGGTGAGACCCACTGAAATTTTGCATCAAGCTCTGGGGACTTAGCACAAGAAAGATGTGAACTTCTTGGAGTGGATCCAGAGAAGGGTCATGAAAATGATCACAAGGGTAGAGGACCTGTCCTATGAGGAAAGGCTGAAGGAGTTGGAGCTGTCCGGCCTGAAGGAAAGAAGGCTCAGGGGAGGCTTTATTGTGGCTTTTCAATACTTAAAGGAAACTTGAAAGAAAGATGGGGATAGGTTCTTTAGCAGGGTCGATAGAACAAGGAGTAAGTGTTAAGGTTTAAGCTCAAAGAGCAGAAGTTCAGACCAGATATAAGGAAGTAATTTTTTACAGTGGGGATGATGAAACATTAGCATAGATTGCCCTGAGAAGTGGTTGATGTCCCATCCTTGGAAACATTCGAGATCAGGTTGGACGGGGCTCTGAGCAACCTGATGTAGTTGAAGATGTTGCTCCTCCTTGCAGGGTCATCATAGAAAACTTTTAAAGTTCCCTTTCAACCCAAATCATCCTATGATTCTACAATTCTGTGAATAATGAATGAGAGGATGCAATTAATAAATTGTTCTGGGCAGAAAGAGGAAGAAGTTTCTTTAAAAAATCTCTTCATGTAAAGGATTTGCAAGTAGAAATACATTTGAGAAGGTAATGTAAATTCTTTAACAAAAGTATATATCATGATACCTATGATTATCTTGCTGATGGCAGTTTTGACTATGTGAAAATTCTACCTACTTCAGACAAATTAGGGGTTGGAGAGAGGGTATACTGTGGAAAATAAGCCCAAAATATAGTCTGCTGAATCTTCTTTTCAAAGTCAATATAGCAAATGTCTAATTAGAAATGCAATGTCTGAAACTGAAATATATATATTTCACTCTTTCTTCTTTGATTTTTCTATGGACTAAGATGAGACGTTGCCTTATACTCCTGTTTTATACTGTAGAAGTCATTCAACAATTCTTCAGTACAACTTAGTTCAGCAGGAAATCTAGTGTCAGTTTACAGATCCTGCTGCTAACTTACTGTCTGACCTATTCTCTGTCATCAGTTCTCTGTGGTTATTTTACATCAGCTTGAAGATTTTCTCCTTTCAGTTTATTGCCAGATTTTCTTATTACTTTATATCAATTACCTTTAGCCAGTGCATAACAGAACTGAGTCCATTAACTTAGATAATAATTTCTCTTTCTTCTTCAGGACAGGTTCTAAAGCTCTCATTTGCAGCTTATATCTTCACACTTTAAAATGCCAGTTGTTAATTATAAAGAAAACCATTGCTAATGCTTTTATGCTGTTATTTCTGGCAATTAATGAAAAAAAGAAACACCCAAACCCATTCTATATCTAGTTTTCATTATCATTTTATAGCTTAGCACAGTGTATATGAAGAAAACTTACTAATTTCAGACTATGCAGCATACAAATACTGGATAAAGAATGGTTAACTTTTCCAATTTACACTCTAAGACCTGTCAGACAAGATTTCATATGTAAATGAGAAGTGAAGTGGAATAAGTACCTGCATATAGCAATCTTTTGACAGAACTGCTCTGAATTTTAAAAGCCTTCTTCTTCTTTTTATGTTTAGTACAAATTAGAGGCTGCCTTTACATTCCTATCTATTTGATATCAATATAAGTGATAAAAAAAAAACACCAAAAAAAGGGA
This sequence comes from Pycnonotus jocosus, assembly GCA_013400435.1. Lineage (NCBI taxonomy): Eukaryota > Metazoa > Chordata > Aves > Passeriformes > Pycnonotidae > Pycnonotus > Pycnonotus jocosus. Next base: position 33,849 of record VWYP01032744.1, on the reverse strand, counting down.
AGTCAGCTTGCTTCCTGTGCATATAAAATCATTTTTTATCTAGATGCCACAAAAACCTTGAAGCTTACAGTGCCCTCAAACATCAATTATGCATTAAAACAAAGATGTGATTCTTAAAATTGAAAACTGTAAATTAGAGTATAGACTATGGAGGTAGAGATACAACTATGAGTGAATGTTCAAAAATTATCACACACTTCACAACAGGCACAGAGGAATTTTGCACCTGTGGAACAATTCAGATAGCATTTAATAGGAGCTGCAAAGGAAGAAATTGGCCAAAAAGCCACTGTAAGCTAGGGGCCCAGAAGAAAGATTGTCTGGAAAATATGTGTCATGGGATTTTAGGACATTCAGATTAATTTGGACTGTATGTGCAACTATATTCTGTAATCAATAAGGATTTAATGAAGAATCTTTTTCTAATTGCTTGGTGCTTGAGTCCTCTCCTGGATGAAGAGCAATGACCTGCGGTATGAGACCAATGTTCAAAGCAAAAGCCTGTTCTTCCTTTGTTACATAGTGCTCTTTCTGCAGTAGGGCAGAAATGGCCAGGGAGTCTGATCTCCCAGCTCAACCCAGAATGCTTCATCTTACAGCCACACAGCAAATGGCACAAACACTCTGAAAGCAGTGGAAAAGTAAAAGCAGTGGCCAAGTAAAAGCAGCCCTGACCAGGGTCCCAGTTTGCAATAACTTTTATAACATTTCTGGGATGTACACTGCAATGAGTTCAGTCTCCAAACCCATAAATATAAGAGTTTAGAACACGGGGTTTTTACCTGCTTGAAGGAAGACAATGTGTCGGTCTTGAATTCAAAGTTCAGGTTTATATTCAGGCCTACTTATTGGAGATTTGTAAAATAATATATCTACAATGGCATTCGGGCTATTGTTCTTTAGTCAATTGATCGCTATTTGTCTAAATGATAGGGGCTTATTCCTCTCTTACCATTTACTTGTGAAAATGATGATTAAGAGAGAAAAGAACATCATGGCTGTAAGAAAAATTAGTGGCATGTAATATAATATAATTTTATGTAAAAATTAATTTCTAAAGTCAAGAATGTTATATGAAGTCTGGCAGATAGCCTTTCTTTGTCAATTAAATAATCTAGACATTCAAAACAAAGTCTACAATATTGTTTTTATTTCAAATTCTTTTTACTCTTCATTCAGAACTTTTCATTTTGCAAACCTTGCAATTAAATACTGCAGCCATATTCAGAACAGATTATGTTGCATGCATAAATCTCTTACTTCCTAGCAACATGACTAATTCTTAATTTTGCTACCCATCCTACTGCTTCCTCAGGAGGAAAAAAGTCAAAACATTAATGACGTTGTCCATGTGGGAGCTTAATGTGCACTACTGAATGCTTTTACTAAGGCGTTTTAAAATTATCTAATTACCAAAATTGGCCCCAAATCATCACTGCTTGCAGGAAACAGCCCCATGTTTTAGGAAGTGCTACAGAAGTGAAGTCAGCAGATAACTTTTATAATCTGTGTGATGTTACATACATCTCTCCTTGCATCACTAAGGGGGCAGCAATAGCAAGCACAAGGCACTGGGCATGTACATTTTTGCTGTGTTCCCATTCCTTTGTGAGTTCATAAACAAACAGATAAGGCTTTGCAGGTAGATAACCAGCCATGGAAACTGCTCTGCACATCTCCCAGTGTGATGCCTTTTGAAGAGGGTACATTTTCAGGAGTGGCAGAAGAGGACAGGATGAATTTCAAATTGCCAGTGGTTTCTACTGGTATCAGCTATGGTGAGTACTTTTGGATCAATAAGTACATAAGGCCTCAGTATAATGCTTTTTTGCCAACATGAGATTCAAAAAGGTCAAGTAATTCTTGGAATTTTTTTTTTCTCACTTCATAAACTAGGCTATCCACAGGAGAAAAACTCTTCTGAAATATAAGACTTTCTTCTTGCTGAGCAAAATAATTAGAATTTCTTTTTGATGCCTATTAAAGGTATATATTTTACAACTTTTATGTACAGCAGCCTAATAATATGCAATCCATTCCAAGAAACTTAAAATTACTTAATAGCCTTTTTGCTCATTTTTTTCATCTATGCAATATGATACAGAAAAGAAGCTAATGAATTATGGAGGGGTTTCCTCTTCAGGAATAAAATCTCAGACTTCCATTGAGAGCCAATTTTGGGATACTGATATTATGATCTAAATATGGTTTAAATACGCTTTTTGCAGCAGCCCATTTCTAATGGAAGCCCAAGGGTCTGAAATGTTGGCAGCACTATTTCCCCTGTGCTCAATGGTATAAAATTCCCATATAGAATAGGTTAAATATAGGTAGTAAAAGACTGGGGGATTTTTTAATTTCCCTTGAGACACAACTGCCTGTTCCTCAGGGCTGTTTGTAGTTTTGTCTGTGATTTGGAAGGAGTTCCACTGCATAATGGCAGTAACTCTAGTCAAGACATGGCTTTGAAAGAATATATATTCAGCAGTGTACTCTACAGGAGATGAATAAAGAGCTGAAGAAAATTGGCTGTAGATCAAAAATGCGTGGTAAATTCCTAGCTGAAAATGCTTACCAACCAGATGGAAAAGTTGCCATGAACAGGTTTCCAAGGCAGTCTCCCTACCTGCACATTTTCTAAGGTATCATTTACCACTCTTCTTTGGCTTCTTTGGCCATCAGTATGGGTTTTACAGAGTCCAGGCAGCTTAGTGTGTATAATGGCAGTGGTCCTAATAGGCCCATCAGGGGCTAATGATACCATGGAATTACGGATCATACCAGCTCCATTGTGTGGAAGATGAAGTGATGGACAGGCTTGTTTTGCAAACTGGGCTGGATGTACTTGAGTACCATGTCTAATTTAGTCAGAAATCAGCCTAGTTCAAAATCATGAGCACTAGAGCAGAGATTCAGATGTGAAAGACCCCATATACATTGGGCTCACTAGCCCAAAGTGCTTGCATATTTGTAGGTGTCATGCACTGCACACAGGCTTCTTGTGTACCAGTCAGAAATATAGAAGCTCTGTCTTTTTATCTGTCAAATGCTAACATTCAACCTCTGAGGTGCACAGACTAAGCCCAGGCTTATAGCAAGGAAGACTGAAGGAGCTTTGGATTTCACAGGCTGAAATCATCACCTTGCTGGCATTTTAAACATAAAAAGGGGCTGACAGGATTAAAAAAAACCTGCAACAGAGAGAAAAAAAAGAATAGAAACAAACATAAGGGTATTTTAAAAATGGTTCAACTCATTTGCACACAGAACAGGCTGAAGATGTAGCTGTGACCCAAGATGGTGCTCCAGGTAACCTGAATTTAATTTAGTCAGGAAAGACAGTTTAAGTATATGGAAAGTTGCAAAAAAGCCAAAGCAACCCAAAAGGTATTAATTTTTAATAACTTAATTTTCATTCAACACAGTTGGCTTCAGGATGCCAGGGGAGGAAGGGTTGTTTCATTCTTTCTTTGAAGATCCCAGGGTTTTTTTTTTATATGATTAATTTTTTTATTTCCTATTGAAGACTAGAAAAATTTCTGCTGGTGTGAGACCCTGCTGTATAGCAGGACTTCCAAAATTAAGGAGCAAATTTTTTTTCTCTTCTCAACTTTAAAGTATTTCCTACAATTTAAGTGTTGATATTAGACAACTTTGCTTTCCCTGATATCCGCAGAGGACCTAATGCTTCCCTGAAACTTCTGAAGTAAGATGTGCAGTGGTATCATTCCTACTGTATTTTCTTCCATAGTTTTAAAGCAGAGTTCTGTTTTTCAGTCAGCCAGGTAGAACTTGTACGTGTGTGAATGGGAGAGATTCCACTAATCATCTGCTTCTACCAGCACATAGTATTTTATACAAGCACTAATCTACCAAACCTTTGGGAAAATGAAAATGGAACAAAACCCAACACTGGAACAAAACCCAACCCAAAACCCAAACCAACACAGTTTTTTCTAGAAATGTATTTAAAAACTTGAAGTCCACAAAAAAGATGCACATTAATAGAAAGATAATATTAAATTGTCAAATCTTCTTGTGGCTGATGTGAACAGTAATTAAAAGTAAACCATTGAATTTAGGTGTCTTTTTACCACTATTCCATAAAATCTCTAACTGGAAAGATGGACAATCTGATCTTAAGTCTTTTGAGTACTGGTGGTCAGGACAACAGCTCTATCCCCACATGTTCTGCTTGGCATACTGGAAACAATCTATAGCTATATTATTGTATTCTTTTATATGTTCCATTGCAAAAAGGTGTTACTGCCCATCTCACAATTATAGTGGTGTATAAACATCATTCAAAAAAAAACAAAAAAAGCCAAAAGTAAACAACAAAACAACCAAAATACAACCAAAACCAAAGCCCAAACTAAAAACAAAACATGAAGGGACTGAAAAGACATGCTTTCCATTTTGGGAAAATTTATAGAGAATTTTTAATCTTCCTTACTTAACATTACAGAAAAAGTAAACTGAGTGTAAGAAAAGAAAATATTGTTTGTTCTCACAGTGACATTAAATCACCTTTAAATACATCTCTGACAGCCGATTACCTGAAAGGCAATAATTTGCCTTACTGTGCCGCCGTTAATGGCACTGTTAGCCAAGAAGCACAGATTTGTAATGTGGAATATTCAGAGAATTTCTCTGTAAGACATCTATGATGAGAGAGGCCCTATGGTCTAGGCTTTGTATCTCCATTTAAGCTGAACTATCATTTTTATGTTTTATCTTCACAGTGCAGTTTCAAAGTTTTAAGCTTCCAGATGACTATATTGCATAAGTGGCTAAAATAAACTACTGAATGGTACAGTCTTCTGGGCACAGAGAAAAAGAAAAAAAATATTATGTATTTATTTACATAATAAATGAAAATGTGAGGTGTTTCCTGAGGGGCTCAAATTTTCTGAAATTGTGTATCTGGGAAAAGTCACAGAGAATCATTTTAAATGCTTCTGAATGCTAATATGCTAAAAATAGGTTTATTTATTTAATCATTTTCCTTTGTGTCTCATTAAATTCCCTGCTAATTTTAAATAAGTCCTAATGACCATCTGCATCATTTATTTATTTTTAATAAACTTGAAGAAAATGTTTCCTTTTTGACCTTACTTTCAAAATGCTCCAGATTGTTGAGCTGCATTTTTGTTTCTTTTTATTGGTCATCCTAAAATAAGACTTTGAGGCAAATCTCTCTAATATGTGGCCTTGAATCAGATCATGGAGGCTTTTCTTATGACTTTGTAAAATAATTTGGTTTTCTGCCTTGTCACGAACTGGTAATAATTGGCCATAATAGTCAGTGACAGTCTGTAAATATCTGATCAGATTTCACAGGAAAAATTTGCTTTGAAATTCTTTTGTCAGGTGATGTACTAAATCCTGTTAAATTAAGCTGCCATACTGTAGTAAAACCATAAATCCAAACAAAGAAAATGTCACTCTGCTTCTGCCCTGGAAAGTGGCTTGTCTATTAGTTAATGATGGGACAGTGAAATAGCTTGTATCAAAATTGTTAAGACACATCAGTACCTTACTGAGAAAGACTATTTAAATTGTCATAGAAGAGTTTACTTCTGCACCCTTTCCTTGAAGTGAGAAAATGCTAACAGAAACATTGCTAACTTCCCTCTACTTTTGTTATGTTGTCTCCTCTTTGGAAAGAGAGATTCTAAACAGATATAAATTCAGGCAAATACTGAAATTAAACATGAAATTTTTATAATGTTTAACACATAAATATAAAATGCATAAAGATATATTAATTTTAAAAGGAAGATTATCAAGCATAAGGTTTGAAGTTTTTCTGAAACCTACTGAAACAATGATGGAGCAAGTGATTTATTCTCAGACACAAAAATGCAAAAAGTGCTACAGGACTTCCAAGTCAGGCCAGTTTATGGTGAAGGACATCACAAGAAAGCCTCTCTTAGCAGGTTACATTATCAGTCTTCCCACTGAAATAGTCTGTAAATAAACAATAAAATACTCTCAGTTAACTGATGACTCCTTCCTCAAATCAGAATTGAGGAATTCGTTCCTTATTCAGTCTTCAAAGTTTATTTCAGTGTCTCTCATAGGGCTCTGAAATCTGATGAGAAACTAGAAGTGCATTCAGTGAAGCCTTGTAAGTGTGTTTCCACAATGGGCTATGGAGCCTAGATGAGAAATCCTAGAAGCTGGTCATGGCTATCCCTGGCCTCTTAGTGTAAGCTGCTTTAAAACATATTTTGAAGCCTTTCTAAGCAGAAAAGAATCAGTGAACTTTAGTGGGGAAACCAAGAGAAGTCATATCTGGTAATATTTAAGCTGTATGTAGCTACATTTGAAGTTCAGTAGAAGTTCTTTTTCCCTTAGGGATATCACTTCCTCATGTGGGTTATAAAGAGGTCTGAGGGGATTTCCCATTTCAACAAACAGAATATCAAAGAGAAAGCTATAACCCTTAGCTTTGGTTTCCAGCATGCTTCTTAGTACATCCTTAAGATGGAGCAAAAAGAGAACCTTGCAGTTTGTTTTGTGGAAAGAACAAGATTTCTTCAAGGTCATCTATATGCTGAAAGCAAAGTTCATTCAACAATTGATTGGTGTTCATCCAGAATATATTGATGGAATGATTGAGACAGTAATTGTCTCAGTATTGTGCCAAATAATTGGACTAAAAGATGTTAGGCACTTACTTAAATGCTCTTTTCTTGTTCATATCATTACATCAGAAAACACAGACTCTCTTATCAGTTCCTGATTTTGGCTGGAACAGACCAGCAAGACCCTGAAAGAGGGAACCTTTCCATTTGTGTTTCTGGTATTATTTATTAGCTAAAGCAGGAACACTACCTTCAAAAGCTTCTTCTGATTGATGTATTAGTTGTTGCTAAGCAGTGCTAGTCCCAAATCCAAGCATTTTTCAGTTTCCCATGCTCTGCCAGTGAGTGGGTGCACGAGGAGCCAGGAGGGGGCATGGCCAGGGCAGCTGGCCTGAACTAGCCAGAGGAATATTCCACAGCATGCAGTGTTGTGTCCAGTGTGGAACCTGGGGGGAGCTGATGACCACTGCTTGGCTTCTGGCTGCAGTCATTGGGTGGTCAACAAGCGTACTGTTCATCACTGTTTGTATTTCAATCCATAAGTTTTATCTTTTCCCAGTTCTCTCAATCCAACCAGGGGGGAGTGGGCAGTGAGTGAACTCTTTCCTGGTACTTAGTTGCCAGCTGGGGATAAATCACAACAAAAACATATGTTCTACAATATTCAAGAGATAGCTATAGCTTGAAACAGTATTTGAAGTGAATTTCTTGCTTTTGTTCTGCTTTTTTTTAGTGCTAACTTTATTAAATGACTTGGGTTAAAATTTCTGTGATGTTTCTCTGTGACAGAAAGCTTTCAACATCTCCCATACACTTCAGGTCTTTGCTTACTAGGTTTGTTTTACCTTGGCCTATTTTAGTCTTTTTTTAGTTTGTTTTTTAACATGAGTCACTGTATGCTGAAAAATCATTAATGACCTTGGCAGATATTAATTAAAGACAGTTTAATGGCTCTAAGAAAAAAAAGACCTTTGCCAAGATATTTGAGTCCAGATGAAATTGCAAATAAAGAGGAGTGGTGTGTATTGGTGAGAAGGACTGGGAGAATCATACGAGCAGTGTCATTAGATGAGGTTCACTGAAATAGGATAGAAAACACACAAAACCATTTCAGAAAATCCAATTTATAATTATTTTATTTCACTCATGATTCTCAAAGGAAATATTTAAATTATTAACTAGGAGGATCTCTCCTAGTTCTACTAAAATATTTATTCCAGGTTTGAGTAGGTAAACAAGAAAACATGATTCTGAACATGAGATGAGGAATTAGTCATTTCTGAGTCCAGAGAAATGACGGCTGTACTATCAGAGACTTGGAGCAAAAGGAATCTGACTAGAGAGGAGTGAGAGGCTTTACAGAAGATGAAATGAAACATATCCCAGTCGTGAAAATCCAGAAATCTCTCTCAGACAGTTTTAAATGTCAGCAGAAGGGTGACATCACAGCTGAGACAGTTAGGAAGGAAAGATTCGTGTGGGAGAGATTAAGAGAGATTTTAGCCAAGTAGAGCTTCAGCTGACAGCAAATTTATGCAAAATAATTACAGAAGGCAGCCAAAGTGGTTTTGGACACAATTCAGCTACTAGTTGATCTCATAGATAGTTCTCATTTGGAGATATTAACATGAAATTATGTCAGACAAGAATTGGTTTAAGGACAGTGGCCAATGAAACAGCTGCAGAAAACACAATGGAAGTAAAACAGATCTTTAAAAAATCCCCTAAAATAAAAAGGAGAACAACTAAAATAAAAGGCATGACCAGGGTTCAGCAAACTCTCTGTGTTGGTAGCAAACAAGAGATATGACACACAAAGGTCTAATATTGAGTGGCAGAGATCTCCAGATAGCACATGCTAAAAAGGAAGGACAAAAAAGGATGGTACCATAAGATCCAAGCATAGAAAACCTTAACTAAGACTCCAAAATATTTTAAATTAAATCCCCTCCTATGTAAAATAATTGTAAATTCACAAAATGTTATACACCTTGCATTCAATGAACTAAGTGCAAACACAATATCAGGTTGTAAAATCTCCACTAGATATTTCAGATTTTAATCTCTTATTTGAAGTATCATTCTAATCTAGAAACACCTGAAAATTATATAAATAAATAGTAATCTCTCTTTCACTGTGGGCCAGTCATGCTAAAATAAGTACTCTAGGGAAATATATACAAACCCACTTAGTCACATCTGCTTCCTAATGTTGATAATCTCATTTTTCTGAACTAGGGGATTTTGTCTGTAGTATAAAACTACCACAGACCTAATGTGTCCATTCACTGCATTGTCAAAGCAGTTTGGAAATAAAGTAAACTTTTGACAACTGTGAGAGTTTATGAAAATAGGTTTAATGCAAGTTATGTGATGTCAAAATGAAGTCATAAAGAGCAAAAGCTACTGCTGATGATGGAGGAGGAAAACAGGAATGCTTTATATACTAAATGTGTATAGGAATAAGATTTTATATTATGACTCAGTTTGGGTTTGCTTCTTTAGCCAAACACTTGGAGTCAAGCTACATGATGATCAATGGGAAATAAATGAATGCTGTTAGCCTGCCAAAATGGTACCTTTGTTTCTCTTTTTAGATTGCTATTTTGTTCTGTCAGTTGTGCTCTCTGTTGCATATATAATGGATTTGCAGAAACAGTTGACAAATAACTGCAGGATTTGATGGGAGCAGCAGGTGCCTATTTTTCTGGTCTGCATAAACCTTACTCTCAGGAAAACTCCACACTTAAGAAATAATTAGCACTGCATGTCACAGTAGACCATAAAAACTGAAAAGAAATTATCACAGAATTAACAATGGCCTTCACCTGAATACATCTGAAATCTCAATCAATTTACAATTCTCTTTGGTTATAGCAAGAACAGGCAACTAGACCACTGTTGTCCCTTGTGGTCAGGTTACTTCTGCAGAAGCAGTTTTCCATTTTCTGTTTCTCCTACCAGGCTTGTGTGAAATAGAAATTTAAATGTTTCCTTTGATTTTATATGAAGTCTGTTCAAATCCCCAGCAAGAATTTTTGTTTCCAGACCTTTCCTCCCTAGGCTGTTGCTGAGTGCCAATCTGTCTTACTCCTTTCATTATTCAGAATAGCTGAGTACAACACAGAAATGACCACGGGAACTCATCAAACATTGCCATTATGTCTGAATGAAGAGTTGTTTAGGATCTCTTGTAGATGGGTGCACTTTGAAACACTCCATAGTAGTAAACAAAATAGTTGAGTTGAGAATTGAAGTTACATTTTCAAATTCACTCTTTAGACTTCCAAAATAAATAAAAATAATGTTTTAAAGACACATGTGCTCTCAACTCAGAATTGCATGTATATGTGCACATGTACAGGGAAAAGTGTCTTTGTATACACGGTGTAGATATACATGTACATGGAGGTGAGGAATGAAAGCAATCCCTTGTTACATGCTTTTTCAATCGACTTAATGCAGAAAAAAATATATACATTACAGTTAATGGGGAGCAAGATTCACCTCATACAAAGACAAAACCTTTGATTAACTGAATTTCCTGCAGAAAATAAAGATTTATGATTAGCACATAATTCACATTGATCTTTAGAGGCCAACATGATACTCTTCTTTTCACTCTTATAAGTCTTCCTCTAACATATGAATGCATCAGTTTAATTGTACATTACATGTCTGTTTCTCTTCAGACTACTGCAATTAATGTCCATAAAAAATCTAAAACTACAGTTATACTCAAATACATACAATATTCATGAGCTCTGATACTTTTTACTACAATCTATACTTCTGTCATTACTAAATAGAGCAAAGTTTGTTGATCCCCTTCTGTGCCAGAATGCAAGGGTTAAATAAACAAAATTTACTTCCTTATCATGTTTTCTGAGAAGCTGCTAACCAAATGAACATAAAAACCAAATGTGGCACAGATCAGGATAAACTGAAGTATTCCCCTTATGAAACTGTACAATTTTCTATGATTGGCTTACCTGTGATTCTCTGAGTTTTTGGGGGACATCCTCAATCACTTTTCCTGTACTGTATTATTCATCCTATTGTCTCACTTGGGATATTTGCATGTGCGTGAACAGCAACATGATATTTGTCTGTGGTTATCAAACAATCATGGGGCAAAATTCCTGTACCCTAATTCCATCTTCTCCTCTTTAAAAAAACAAAGTTGAGGACAAAAGAGTAACGTTGGAAATCTGACTGTGTGATGTGTTCTGCCACACACTATGAATCATCCATTATCCATCCTCCATCTTGGGAAATTTAATGCTATGCTCTTTACTTTTATATACATCCAGAGGTCAAAAAATAAAAACTAGACCTAACCTTATAGCAATAAAGTGCGCTTCTAAAGAGATGTTTATTAAAATAAAAAACCCACAGCAAAAAAAATTCCAGAATTTCAGAAGCAGATGATACTATGCCAACTTTGAACATGTTTTATACCCTAACATTAAATTCAAAGTTTATAATATAAGTATATATTTTAATTATAATTAAAATATATGGGGATTATCACATAGAGTTTCAAAGCAAAAGCTTGTGATGTGAGAAAACATTATAGATGTTTATTGAAAGAAAGGTATGTTTTCACTAGTATGAACCTGACAGAACATCATAAACTTGCATTACTAGGACCCAAAATTCTGGAAACATTATCTAACCTGACATATCAGGACAACTCAGAGCAGCTTGACTAGAGCAAAATAAGAAATTGTGCATGTCCATATGTGTCTGAGGGAGATCACAACTGTCTTAACTTTTATAAAGTTCATTGAAGTACAGGCTTCTGGCACCCAGTTACCAACTAAGGTTTTCTCACAAATAAATCATCCTAAGAAAATGTCTTTTATTTCCCTACTCTAGTTGCCTGGATTCTAGGATAGAACTTCCAGAATAAGGACAAGATAAATAAAAACAATAATTAAGAAATAAGGAGAAGAAAACCTGATATGTCTGTTAAATTTTTTTTATAAAGTTGGAGTATTAATAAGTAATATATAGAAATAAATACACTTTGTACTGGGAGACTGTGATATTGTTCCTTTAAATTTGGGAAAATAATATGCAGCAAAAAGTTTTTAAAAACTTTTTGCAGAAATGTAAAGCACAGAATAACTACCCTATTCTGATATGTGTATCTACCAGGAGCCACATGCAAGGTAGGATGGGCTTGTGATCGGTTTTATTGAGGTTAGTCTTCCAAGAGAGAGCAGGTAGAAATTGTTAATCAAGTAATGGTCATAGAAAGGTATAGCAGATCAGAGGCAAGACACTGTCCTGGGAATGAAAACCAAGCAATGCAAAGCTCTTAGGAATCACACTGTATTTACAGGCAGAGTCCTGGTTTAAGGACTGCTGAAGGAAAGTGACTGAAGAAAATGTCAAATTTACTCTTTCCATTCATTAAAGACCTGTATCAGTAATGATTCAAGACCATAAATAAGAAGCTGGTACATAAGGATTGCTACTGGCTACTTGGCTGACTGAACAGAGATTTTTTGTTTTGAGTAAATGATATATTTGGATACATTTTCATACCATTAACTAAGTGTATCTGTAACTCTAAGGGTGCCTAATTNCTTTTTGTCACAATTTGTTATTATATAGTCTCTTGTTTGTATGTCAGTGGTTAGGGTTCCAAGCCAAGTTCAAAGAATAAGAAAAAAAAATAGCTTCCATCTTAGGATTGTTTGTCATGCCAACTTCATGTGGTTGCAGGCTTAAGTTTTTTAATTCAGAAATTACAATAATTTTGAGATCAATTCCACTGATTTCTAACATAAACCCTATTTTTTTTAATATTTAGTCAGAATATATTACTCACATGATTAAATTGGTGCATTTTTTTTGTCATTGTTTCAAATTAATTGGTCCTCCTCTCTCTGTCTTTGCGTTTAAACCTTGTAGTGGAAGGTTACTTCCACACTAATTTGGAGGGGGGGTTTTAATAAAAAGAAATAATTTAGAAATTAGTTAAATAAAGAAACTGTGTAATATAACAATTTCCTACATTTCATCAGTAAGATGTTTAGATATAGTTTCCTAATGACCTGAAAATCAATAAAAGAGAGCCATAAAAAATTAATTAATGCAGAAAACAGGGTAAGTGTGAAAAAAAAATCTGAAAAGCTAACATGCAGAAGGCATTTCAGCTAGCAACATAAAAGTTAGTTATTTTTAAAATTATTTAATAAATACATTATTTTTTGAAAGAAACAATATTTATTTCCTTAAGCCTGAAAATATAGTGAGTGGCACAAAGAATTTAATCAGTGGTTTTTCCTGCTTTAACACGTCAGATAGAGATGTTCAGTTTTGACCTGACACTGTTATTATTGGTAATATCAGTACATCAGATACATCTGGCACTTAGTACATCTGTACATCTCTGATGTAGAGATAAGACACATGTCCAGGTTAGATTAAATTTGCTGTGATTGAGAAAGCAAGAGTGGTGGGTTTACAGAACCCTTCACTTAACTTTGGTTCCTGAAACTATGCAGAAACATTGGTTTTTCACCTAAGAGGTAGTTATAAGTCATTAATATGAATTTGTCAAGAGCAGCTAATGTCTGAACAGTGTAATCCTTTGATGAGATATACTGGTCTGTGAATTCCAGGGAGATGATTGCAGTGTTTTGATCCCAACAGCCCTCTGGACACAGTTCTAGCCAGTGTTGCAGTGGGCAAGTTGGGAAAAACAGAAAAAAACAAACTGCTAATAATTCCATGCACAAATAGTTGGAAACCAACATTCTCAGTGTAGTTATCAATGGTTTGTTGTCAAATCAGAAGGACAGAGCCAGTGGGATATTTGAATGATAAAATAGGGTCCATACTTGTAAAATCTCTGTGTAATATTTAGCTGTACAAGGTTTTAAAATCTCTGAAGGATCGGATTTTAACTGAAATGATGTGAGTAAACTGGAGAAATGTTGACATCACTAAGATGATTTTTCTTAGTATAAAATAGAAATATCACATCCAGGGAAGAAAATCAAATGCATGGCCTCAAATTAACTGCCTAAACATTATGTTACAGAATCCTAAAGTGGAGAACTACAAAGTCTGGAAATATCTTTCCAACTTAGTTGTTTTTTCCATTAAAGCCAGATGTCATTGGGTTACTGTAAAGACAATAATTGTTCTATTCCAAGTTCTTTCTCGTATATAAGAACAGTTTCAAACATTTTTCAATGACTTAATGCAAACTCAGGGAAAATCCGTAAGAAAGGAAATTTGTAAATTATCTGAATCAAAGAATGAGATTTTAATTGTTTAATGTTAAAGATTTTAATGTTAAGGTTGCAGAAGGAAAGGAAGGATAAAAGCATTAGGGAGGAAATCAGAGCAAGGACCATAAAAAAGTTCAAATACGTGAAATGTTAGCCAGGAAAACAGTAATTTAGTAACATTACAAAGTTGTAGAACACAAGACTAGGAAAAAAAAATAAAAACCAAAAGCAAAACCAGTTTAAATTTGCTTCAATAGTTATTAAAATAAAATATTAGAAAACATTTCTAACTGTAAGGATTGTCAAATGGGATCAAGCTAGTTTGGGAAGATGTTGAATCTCTGTGCTGAATGTTTTTATGATTAACACAGGAGAAAAACCTGTCAGGGGCTGCTCAGTTATACTTGACCTTGATTCAAAGCAGGGAAGTGGACTACTTTAATCTATAATCCTGAAATATTAATATCCTTGGGACAGGAGGCATGCAGATTTCCAAAAGCTGGGGGAAAAAAAGCTTATTTTAATTTTATCTGTGCAGTTCACAGAGGAACCATTTACTAGTCATAATGAAAAAGAACCTCTTTAAAAATACATGAAGGGCAAATGTGTTTTCTTTATCAGCTCCAACAATTTGGTGCACATTATAATTTCTTTCTGCTGTAACTTCCAGGGTCCCATGGATCTTGTGACGTGGGAGGACTCCTAGGTAGGAGTCTGTTACCCTGAGCAACATGACAGCATTAAATCAGTTGTGCTCTGGGAAATTGGAAGTAGGCTACTTGAAAGATGCATTTTTGCATCTCTGCCAATAAACTCATTAGTGCTGCAAGTGCAGGAATTTTACCACATTAATCTGTTAGTTTCCCTATCAGTATTTTTTTTTTCGTGCTGCCTGTCTTCCATCTGCTTGATAAGAAGGGCAAGGGATCTGTTTGTCATAGGCCTTATACTGAACTCTGCTCAATTGGTCGGCTTTATTGCATACATTCATTTTAAAGTTCATAAAGATGAAATCCAATAATGTGCAACTAGAGAAACCAGCTGGTTTTTGTTCCATTTTATTTGAATAATTTTTTTTGCATTGCTAAAACACAGAAAGCTTTTTTTATTTTTAAGAGTAATTTTAGCATTTACAGAGCACAGCTTGATCATGCCTACTGCTAAAATATTTTTTTCCCTCACTTTCTGTGTTAACACATTCAGCATGAGATCTAGGAGAAATTTCTAGATATGCCTCAGTGCAGTCAAGCTGGGATTCATCTTTCCTGAGTTTGCTATGTAAGAGTGAGGCTTCCAGATTGAAATAGTTTGTCTAGATCCCTGCTCTGCTCAGTGTGTGGAGGAGCACCTCGAGCTGATGAGTTGTCTCACCTGCAGAACTTTAAAGGAAAGAGAAACTCAGGAGTACGTGGTTCTTGGGTAGTATTACATATCCTCATCTTGGATGAATGAAGAGCTAAGTCTTTGGAGAGGTGATAACACAAACCAACTCAAGCTGGGTGCTGTCATAGTCTTTTCAGGGGCAGCTATAATGTAGTTTCCTAGATGTACTTTGGAAAAACCTACACTGTTAGAAAATTTTCTCTTTGAAGACAAACTTTAGGGTTGGGACTTTTTTCCCCTTGCTTTCAGGTGTGAGGAGGCGTTGTTGTGCTAAAGTGATCCCACATGAAGTAAGCCAGGATTGAAGTTGCACCTTGTATTACAACTTCTAAATGAAGCATATTTTCTTCCCACACAAGGGCTAGAAGATATTGCATTGCAACTCAGCAGCTGGAGAGGTTGTTGCTTCAGGCTGGTTTACAGGAAATATCAGGTGGCATCTAAGCAGAAAGCTCAGAAATCACAGTGAGCGTTTCCACCCACTTGTTCAGAACTCTAAATCCTTTCCTGAGGGCAAGCACTGACACACCAGAGCAGGAGGCAAATTTTTCTATACTAGGTCCACATGGTAAGACTTGCCCAGAAATAAAGACTTCACAGCTGAATCCAACATGAGCCTCAGGAATCTTGAGTCCACTGTACCTATTCTTCAAGAAAAGGGACTAACCTCCAACTCTCTGTTTAAATGGCATCAACTTCTAGGGCCATTTATGCCCTTTTAACAGCGATGTTTTTAGCAGGGACTCACTAAGAATTTACTCTGTTATTTTACAGTATTTGATAAATTGCTTCTCAATTTGTTTAACTAATGATCTAATTTGGAAAGCATGCAAAGTATGAATTTTAGATAAAATGGACTATAGATCAAAATAAATAACTTGAAGTTCTTCTGACTTTCTCCAAAGAGCTGACAGCAGAAACCAGGAGAATTGCTCAAGTGTGAGTGATGTACAATGGTGAGTAACATAATGTTGAGACAGGAAATTTAAGGCATCATTATCTTAATTTGTAAATTATAAATCTCATTTTCCGTATCTTCAGTCCTGTGAGCCTGTAAAGCTTAAAACAATAAATGAGAATAATCAATATCCCTGTAAACATGTTGGCTGTTTCCTGCTAAGATAATTAAAAGTGCAATTTTATGCTTAGTTTCATATCTGATGTTGATAATTTTTCAAACTAATAGCAGTTATTTCACACTGATGAAACTTCTCTTTCACAGAGGTATCTAGTCGTATTCCTGTGCTACTATGCTAATGCAGAGTTTTGCAAGTAAACAGACCCCTCCACCAGCCCTAGGACCTGTGGACCCAAGTCAGCTCTGCACTGGAGGTGTTTTAGCAGGGGTTAGGGTAATATTCAGCTAACCAGCCTTGATGGGAGGTGAGATATATTAGGTTGTACTCACAACCTGATAATGTCTGTGCACTAGTTTGGAGTGCAGATGGTTAAGAACACTTCTGTGGGAATAAGTAATGGTGACATACCTTTCAGTCTGCCCAAATGAATGTCGAATGCTTATGAGAAGTTCAAAATATAAGTGGCATTTTATTGTTCTCTTTCCCTACTCTTTCTCTTCCATAAAATGAAAGAAGCACGAGGAGGGGAAGCAGGCATATTAATAAAAAATGGGGTTTTATCCCAAATTTTTCCTTGGGGCTTCTAAATGGAAAACAATTTTTTTCTCAATCCATCCAAAGTACTATTGTCTTTTCTATCAGCTGTTAAACATACCTTTTCATTTCAATAAGTCTGGAAATTTTTTTTCTGAAGTTTTGTTGCTCTTTAAGCATCCTACTATCTTCAAATTAATTTTGGACTGCCTATCTAATTCAGGTGGAAGAGTCAAATATGACAAGACTTAATTCTTCAATGAGAAGAGATAACCCCTACAAGGAACTCATAGAAGTGGCTCTATTGTTAGTATCTAGACAGAAACTGATTACAGCAGACATTGCTACATGGAAATTTCATACATTTTAATAATGCCATACACTCTCATAAGTAGAATTGGTAATGGATTCCATCTTGTTTTGTTGTCCCTGTTTTGTCTCAATGTGACTTTCTAATTAGCTTTGGATACATTAATCTCTATAATTTCAATCCTGAAATATGCTAGGTGACATCATAAAAGTTTAAAGGCAATATACGGGCTTAGATTTTCATTTTGGGAGATTCATATAGGAGGTCAAGGATTGACTTCAGTTAATCATGCATTCTGATACTTGATTTAAAGATCAAGTAGATGAACTGGATATAGCTGAAGAGAGCGGATTAAATTAAAATATGTGAAATGGTCATTTAGATAAAGTAAATCTTAATGGGCTTTTTATCACAGAAAAAATCCTGAATTTACTTACTTAAATTGCTAATACAGTAAATTCATCAGCAATTCAAAAAGGAGATGTGAGAAGCAGAATTTCTTTATGCCTCTAAAAGTAAAAAAAAGATTGAGAAACTCACTATATCTTTACTGATGGTTTTATTAGTAAATTTGATTCATTGGGCAGTACCTTTGCATCTTTACACAGAAACTTCTGGAATTATTTACTCCATAAATTAAACCTTTCCAGAAATCAAATCCCTATGTATACCGAAAAGACACTAAATTTTATCATCTTCCTTGGGAAAAATCACCTAAACTAATTGGAATTTGTACATTGTTCCTCAATTATACAGTTTATATACATTGTTCCCCCTTGTTACCAGTCAAATGTAACAGGATGATTACTTTTAAGCTAAGTCTTTTAATTATGAAGCAAAATATCAGTCAACTGAGCATTGACTAAATTCTAATTCTAGAGCAATAGAATGTGGAAAAGCTGAATTGTAACCATTAAAGAAATTCTGAGGTGAAAGATAATAATTTCCATCCATCTTGTATAGTCAGTAAAACTGAGCAGTATTTAATTCATAATTAGCTAAAATTTATAAACTGAGCATTCTTGACAGTAATAATTAATTATATAGAACATCATGGAAAGCACTTCTAGCTGTTTGAGTTGGATGCCTGAGAGAAATCCTTCATCTTATGTGATGTATATCTCAAAAAACATAGGACACATGCATATATTTTACTTAAAACTGTGCTGAAATTAAGTTTCTATAAATTTTATGGTTACCTTTTCAAAGGTCAGTGATGGTCAAAAAATGGCAGTGATCCAAACTGTGTGCAGTGCTAAGTGATGTAAACCGACACCAGAAAGAACAAACTACCATGGGTTTAAAATAAATTTAACATAAGACTACAAAAAGATTCTTTATCACTGCAAAGAACTATGTTGCAATTCCACACTTATGATGAAAATTAAATGGCTTCTAAATCAGATTTCTCAGCAAATTAGTTCCCACAGGCACAGATCAATAGCAGCCCTTACTGGTGTTTGAAAATTTCTAGCTCTCAAGAAAAGAGGAAATCTAGGAAAAAACATAGATGATGACACTTCTTTGGTTGTAGTGTGAAAAACCAGTGATATTTGCAGTAGTAATTCTGAAAGCTACCACTCTAAGACTCATTTAATAATATGCTGTAATTTTTTTTAAAGAAAACAAGTAAGTAAACCTTACTTTTAGCTTTTACTTTTTAAACAATTTTGACAAAAAGCTTCATAATGAAGAGTCTTTGTAACATACTTTCAGTGTAGTGATGCCTTTTGATTTATCGATTTTTGTTGATGGAACATGATGAAAGGTCAAATTGAAACTACAGATATGTAGGATTTTCTCAAATCACAAAATATATGCATTTAAGCTGATGCCTCCAATGTTCTATAGCTGACCTTCATTCGTCTATACCATCTTGGTCTTTTTCTAACTTTTGGTGTGTTTGTACTTCTGACAGTCTCATAACCAGAATGATTATTACCACATAAGACAGAACTGTCCAGTCCATTTTTCTCTCATTCAAATGATTCTAAACTTTGATTGACATTGATTTTAAGACAGTGCCAAAATGAATGGGAGAAATATGCTGAAACGCTTTAAAAGGTATGGGGGAAAAAAAGTATTACACTCTTTTAAGCAATCTGAAGATGTCCTATGACATCCTCAAAGACAGATCTGATTTGATTTAAATTAAGCATCTTAAAACACTGGGTCTAAAATAAATTCAAAATTAATTTGGAAGATCACCAATGAGTTGCAGGCAAGGGAAAAAATATTCCTGTATTTCAGTGTATGATCACAAAATGTATTGGTCCAGCAAGGTAATAAAACTCCATGCATAGCTAGTGAATAATATTAAAAGCAAAGTAATAAAGTGAAAATAAATAAATTGTCATGTATTGACGTCCTCTCAATCCTGTAACAAAACTGTTGGGTTTTTTGATTTTGATCTAGCTGTAAGCCATCTTGAATAGTAACAATGAAGTGTAAAGTCTTTCACACGTATAAATTTAATCTCATATATATACATACACCACTTAATTTTAAAAGGCATATGAAAGACCAACAAGCATTTAACTACATCTACTCATACCAAAAATAGCCCCATTTTACTGGTCTCAGAATAAAAAAATGAAAAAATAAATATATGTACAATTGCTCTCTTTCTTCTTTTCTGGTGATTGTTGTTTGTTTTCCTTTAACCTGTCAAAGAATATTCTTTTAGAGGCTATTTTTTAAAAGATGACACTCTCAAATATGCACAGGAAGCTGAATTTCTTCTATTCAAACATCTTGTCTAACACCTGCAGAATTTCACCGGGTTACTTGGGTTGAGTTCATGGCTTCACACACAGTGACAGTTGGTCCTTTGAAGGAGGACAACTTTCGGGTTTTGTTTTTTTATTATTGAACACTGCCTTATTCAGAGTGACCTTTTACACTTAGTGTCAAAATAGTGCATTGTTTTTTTCTGCTTGAGTTTGTTAAAGCATCATTTTTCAGACCTAGAACCATTCTATTTTTTTTTTTCTGCATTCAATGGTATTTCCTCTTTGTACGTATTTAAAGGTCATGGACTTGTCCCTTTTTCACTTCTTCACCTCATCTTGGATAAGGTATTGATTCTCACTAAAAGCAAAATTTGGATTTTTACAGTCTTTTTCTGGCCATATCCAACTTTTATAATTTTTTTGTCTGCATGATAATAATTTTCACTACTGCTAATTAAAAAACAAAAAAAACCTTCAAAAAACAACAACAGCTTCTAAAAGCTTGATATCACCAAGAACATACATCTGAACCTCATGTAAATCTTCTCCTATAGCTTGGACATTGCATTTCTAATGGCTGTGGTAAAATAAACTTACTCTTCCATGTCACCCTGATCACAGTCACAGCAATAAATAATTGAAATCTTAAGCTATTACTATTATAATGTAACTACTTTGCATTTTTTTTTTATACTCCAAATACTCTAATCAATAAAGTTTTCTTGGTGGAAAGCACAACGAATATGAGTCGGGAATCCCCCTTTAAAGCAATTTATGCAAAACACATATGATGTTGCATTAGTAAGAGGACAAAGATCTGACCAGGAAAAGTGATGATTCACCACTCTTTTTATCTCTCCTGAGGCTGCATGTGCAGCGTGGACTGCTATGGACTCCTGATACAACAGTGCTGCATTTACAAACTCAAACAATTTTGCTATTTGTGGAAGGTCACAAATAGGTTTAGGAGATGATACCTCATGATGTAAAACAAAGAAAACACATTCATGCTTAGGTAAGCCTCAGCAAGAACAGACATTCAAAAACAAATGATGGCAAAGTCTCAATCCCACTTGGTGCTGAAATGGACCAATATGTTAAATTCTAGTTTAAAAAGGTAGTGAGTAATGAAAAGGTTGTTAATCTAAACCCCTGGAACATTTTCAAAATTACTTCAATGGCTTTCCTATAATAAATCTTAATATAGCTTTAGTGGGTTAAGGTTTTAAAGTTTTTATCCAGCACAGAACATTGAAAATAATGGTCCCTTGTCATCTGGGAATGGAGCCTATCAAGTTTTCATGGTGGTCATTAAGACAAGTGCAATATTAATGTCTTCTTCCGCTATTCTCCTTTAACTATTACAAGTTGTCTCTCTGATTTATTCCTGAAGAATTCTATTGGGGTGTAAAGATTACCACTTCCCCAGTGTCCTGAATATACAATTCTTGAGGTTCTATTCATGTCTCCTAAGTAAGTTTACATCCTTTCCCTCCTTCTCAGTCCTCCACAGTGCCATACCCCACAGCTGAGTTAGCCCAAGTCTTTCCAGCAGAGTAGCCAGGCATGGATTTTATTGTTCTTTAGATGGGCCCTTCACGCACTACAAAAATGGGATGGAAAGAAGAAAATGAAAATTATGAAGCTGCAGGAAAAAATAAAGAAAAGAAACCCTAGCCAAAACCAAACCAAACCAAACCAACCCCCCCTAAAAAAAACCAAACCAAACCAAAACAAAAAAAAAAACCTAAAACAAAACAAAACAAAAAAACCCACCAAAAAAAACCCACAAAAAAGAAAACAAAACAAACAAACAAAAAAAACCCAAAAAAAAGTGAAGGACACACAGTCCTAGATACTCACATTTCTCATTTCTTACTTTTGTTGCAATCAAAGGAAAGGCTGTCTCTCACAGCAGTAGCTTTCACTTTTTAAATTGGTTTTGCTTTATCAATAGCATTTATTCATCATAAGTACAATATCAACATAGGGAAATTAAGAAGTTAGGGGAGAGCCATTTTGCTATCTTTAACAGCAGTGTCCAGAACCAAATCTGGTCTCCAGTCCCACCCACATACTCTACAGTATTCCTGCTTTGATTAATTGTCATCAATCCTGTCAACCAGATAGTAGGTAGTTAACACAACTACTAGCTGTGGGTAAGGGCTGAGCTATTTGACTAGTCAAAGGACACATTTTGAAGATTAGACATGTTTTAGCAGATAGAATAAGTATAAAATAAAATACAAGGAAAATTTGTATAATTTCATTCATTAATCATAAAAAATTAATAAATCCTACAGTATTCAAGAAAACAAATCACTAGAAAATATTTTAAAATTTAGTATACAATAATGACATCAAGATGTTAGAAATTTATAATAAATCAATAATAATAACAACAAAAAAAAATTACTAAAGATACCTACATGATTTGTGTCTTGTGAATATTATATTATTAACTGGAAAACATCATCCATGAATGGTAATGATAGTCTAGAATACAGGACATAACAGTAGTTTACTGTTAATAATACAAAGGGCATACCTTGCTCACATATTCATAAATTACCTGTTTAGAATTCATGGTTTGACTGCCTTTGAGCACTGCACTTCACTTATCAATACTTGAGGTTTTGGCTCTACTAAGTCTATTAAACATGTCTCTATTGTATTGTACAGGGAAATCATGTCCAGGAAAATTAAGAAGGCTGATTTAAATAATTTAGATTCAGCATTACTAAAGTCTTAAGCTTCTGCTTAATCACAAATACTTAAAACATACACCAATCACTTCCATGATTTCAATATGTTACAATATTTTCTAGCAGAATTAATCTGTACTTCATATGGTATGATGATGGTTTACCTACATTCTCATTAATATTTGTGGCTGTATTAATCCAGATTAATTACTTTAGTCTGATGATTTAAAAAAAATATTTTTTAAAGTTAGACATAATTTTTTTAAGTCTTCTTTTTGTGGAGTATTTAATTTTTTCTTTGCAAACCAAAATGTTAGCAATTATTTTGGCCAATATAAAAAGATACTTGTATTAAAACTCTTGGATGTAAACCTGTTTTGTCATTGGTCTGATTTAACAGGTAAAGGAAAATATTTTCTGTGAAGCTTCATAACGTGCACTCAATCTCAGTTCAGCTCTTTGAAGGTGGGAAACTTTACCTCAAATTCAACATAACATGGAGAAAGCATAGATTCAAAGAATCTGCAATAAATACAAAAATATTTCATGCAATAGAAGAATCCAGTGTGATCCTGAAAAGCCATTTAGAAGGCTGCTAGATACTTGAGACCTTTGTGCACTCCTGGCATCAACGTCATTTTTGGATGATGATATTTTCTAGATACAGAAATATAGAAATCTAAATCTAAACAATTGTTTTTGAGAGGTTGTTGACCCATTTCCCACCTAAATTCTATTGCAGATCAATTATATGCATATTTGCAACAAAACAATTCTTATATCAGCAGCAACCCCTGATTTAATAGATGGTTTAAAAATATATCTCACTCACCTTATTTCTGCACAGAAATGGACAATCTCAGTCTCTTTCATTCAAAGACCTGGCTGCAAGGAGGAGGTGGATAGTAGCATATATTAGCACAACAATATTGTCATATTAAAGTGCTGAACCTGAATCCACACACTTCGCTAAATGTAGAAATTTAAGTCTTGAATTCACCCTTTTGGGAAGTGTGCACTAACTACATAGACACAGGATCAAAAGGGAGAGTCAGTTCAATGGAGATTCTGCAGTTTGGGACATCTTTCAATACGTTTTCTGAAACATTAATTTCTGATTATTACCCCAGCAAAATTTAATATTTTGGGGGAAAAAAATTGAACTAGATGAGGTCTGGCTCTGTAGCCCAGTGATAAGAGCACTTGACTGGGTTTAGTACAATACTGTACTTTAATTACTGTACTTTTCCTGCACTTCTCAGGAAATTTCACTAGCGAAGTTAAAAATTTTATTTAGTTTACTAATCCATGAAGTATTAATGCACCCTTTTACTTTATGTAATTACATTAATTAATGCCACATGTATACTGGCCTAGCCACTTAAAAGTTCAACTGAATTATGAAATAAGTACAGATATTCTTCAGTGTAACTATGAATGTGGTTGATTTTCTTATGGCAGACTTAATTTTTTTCCTCAGAAATCTGGAGTTTCAGTTCTGTAAATCAGTTAACATATGCCCAATCTTCAACTCTGACTCAATTTTTCATTCACAGCTTTGGCTTGTTGCTGTTGGAAAGGTGTTGATAACACACCAGTGTTTGGCTACTGCTGAGCAGTGCTGGCACAGCACCAAGGCTGCCTCTCCAACATTCTGCCCTTACCAGCAGGCTGAGGGTGGGCCAGTTCTTGGGAGGGGACACAGCCAGGACAGCAGACTCAAGCTGAAGAAAGGAATATTCCACATTTAACGACATCTGCTCAGCAATAAAAGCTAAAGGAAATGTGAGAGGGAGTGGGATGGGGGGTGGCATTAGTTATTAGGACATTTGTTTTCTGAACTGACTGCTAAACATAATGAAGCTCTGCTTCTCAAGGAGTGGCTTGACATCACCTGTTGATGGAAAGTAGAGAATAAATATTTTGTTTTCCTTTGCTTCTCTGCCTGGCCTCTGCTTTTGTTTTATTAAACTGCCCTTTTCCTTGACCCCCAAGGGTTTTTTTCATCTTCTCCCTCTCCCCATCCTGACAAGGAAGGGAGTGATAGAGCAGCTTGATGGGCACCTAGCATGCAGCCAAGGCCAACCCAATCATTAAAGCAAATCTCTATTTCCCAGTTCCATAATGATGTTAATCTACTATAGGAAAAATCTTGTGCTATATTGAGAGAAATTATTTTGCTTTTATTTTTCCAATTTTGTTTTTTTGGCATGATAATTCAGACATCACTCATAAGCATTGAAGTCAATTCAAGCCTACAAGCCCACAAACCTGTTTGTGCTTGTGATAAACTTCTTTCAAGTTGATAAGGCAAAATTTGCTATATGCAAATCTTGATTTATTATATGTTTTAATGATTAAGATAAATTAGAAAATCTGTGAACTAGTCTTAGTATTTTATTGAAATATTTATCTAAACTCTTTTTTGTACAAATTATTAATTCAATTTCTACAAAGTTAATAAATACTCAGTTTGACTGAAGCCACGTGAGAAGCAATAATGCACTTGTGGAAGTATGAGATCAAGTATATCTAACCTCAATATGTGCTTCTCAAGATATCTTCTTGTGTACTGTAGAGATTATTCTACTCACTAAGAGCTTTGAAAAAGATCTGCAATTCAGAGAAGTTGCATAACCTGTAATTCACTAAAATACAAGCAGAATATCCTCTAATTGAAGTGAAAATAAGATCTAGATTGAATCAGACTTTTCTAATAGAACTTAAGAATGTTTAGTATTTGAACAATGAACACCACAGAAGTCTCTCTAAACAAATAATGTAGTGGAAAATTGAGATAAAATCAGTTTCCAGTGTGGCTGAAGGTCATGCTGCATCTGCTAGAAAGTACTGCATAATACTGAAATAATTGAATGTATGACATTTGGAGGATCTTTGTTTCTCACACATTATTCATTTTGCAGGAATGCCAACTTATGCTCAGGACTGCAGGAGACAGGAGACAAAATCCAATTATGTATGTCTTTTGAAGAGCAATGAAAAATACAGATAGTGAGCTAGTTCAGGAGGTGTAAGCATTCTTAATATGCTAGAATGAAGTGCAATATATCTTGCATTATTCTACGTAGAAAAAGACTGGTAACTGGGGAATTCCATTTGACTGACAGGGCAATCTACATAGACAAGACAGGAGATGAACTCAAATTACAAAATGACAAAGTGAAGTGGCTAAGTTTATCCATCCAGACAAAATCACAATAAGATATAAGACCAATGTCTCAATTTGATTTCCCAAAACTTATCCCATCTCCTTGTTTTTGTAAGGAGATATGAAGGGAAGTGGCAGGCTATATTCCAAACTCTTGTAAAGATTTTGTAGAGTTTTCTTTTTCCTTTGGAAATTCTTTTCTCTAACCATATCCTTGACCTTAAAATATTGAGAATGATAGAAGAAAACCTATCCTGTTTATGGAGATATTTTATCATATCTACACACATCTCCAGTTTTCATCAAGGGTTTTAATTCAGGATCCATAATGTCATATTGCAAATAAATTTAGCTAATAGGGAAATTGAGTTGTCTTCATGGAGGTCTTGAAGGCTGTGATATTCAGATGGGCAGGAGAATGATAGACAAGTACTTTTCTTCTTACAAGCTGAAAGTAAATGTCAAGGCAATTTTATTATGACCTAGAGTAGAAATTACAGAGCCATAAAGATCACTAGTTCTCTGCACTGGAAAGTCTAATACATTTTTATGCATTATCCATAAATCTACTTTAGTGAAGAGTTCTGAAAGACTTCATGTAAGCTCTTATTGTACTAAAGCTGGCTGAACAGGTGCCTTGAAAATTCATTGTCCTTCTCCTTGTAGTACAAGTTTGAACTATCACAGCTAACCTTAGTTATGTGTTTAGAGCTATCGGTTCAGAACCAAAATATTCACCATGCTCCAGGATGAAACAGAGGTTGAGCAAACAATAAGAGGTAACTTTATTACTAAATATTCACCCAGAATAAAAATATATGACTTACCATAGTGTTAGTCAAAACAAACATCTTGACTTTCCTATAAATATATATTTACAATTAAGTAAATATACATTTACTTAATGTATGATTACTTAATTGTAAATATACATATGCAAAGTAATTAGCAACTGATGATCAATTCCAAACAGCATATATCTACAAACATTAGTATTGATAGTGAAAGTTTATTGTGTTCTATTGGAATGGTTGATATATTTGGCACCATCAAAATAATGTTATGCTAGAAGCCCCAAGAGTATGGACCTTATTTATCAGAGACCTATACACTTAGAGCATTTCCTTTATAAAACAAAACAGGTTTATTATATTAGAAACAGATGTGGCAAAGAATTTTAGAAAGTAATTTTCTTCAGTGAGACCTGTCTTTTAAATCAACCAATTCTACCAATGTTGA
Organism: Pycnonotus jocosus; assembly: GCA_013400435.1. Classification (NCBI taxonomy): domain Eukaryota; kingdom Metazoa; phylum Chordata; class Aves; order Passeriformes; family Pycnonotidae; genus Pycnonotus; species Pycnonotus jocosus. The sequence goes on along the minus strand of VWYP01032744.1, from coordinate 6,852 downwards.
TGATATTTGGATTATTAAATGAGTAAATATTTGGAGGTCTTTGTTATCTCTCTCACTTTGTGCTAACTGGAATTATTTCATGTGCAGTTTCTTCATGGTTAGATATCTGTGTACTATTAGAATGAGGGATTCTTTGATCTTGTGTGCTTCTGCTTTATTCAATGAATCAGTACAATAGAAATCTGCAGTTCCTTCTGAATTCCAAAACAATGATTCTCAAAAGCAGTCACTGCAGTGGCTAATTGTTTTTCTCATAAGGTTTCATGGGTGTTTGCAAGGGAGGTTCAGCTGTTCTGATTTCTCTTTTTACTAGAAAATTGAATTTGGTGCTTGGGCAATTACTGGTCGGATCTTCACAAAGGAACTCACTGGGCTCAGGAACAAGCATTACTTTATGATGAACTTTATGATGAACTTTTAAATATTTGCAGGTTACCTGGCTTGAGTCAAATATCATGTTGTCAGTTTAGGGGCATGATCAGAGAGACAGTGTGGGGCCCACTAAAGAGTATGGATGAAGCCAATCTGTTTGTTGGAAGAACGAAGTCCAACCAGTCTGAATTGAGCTGTGTTCCACCATTTGGGGTTAGGGAACATTATTTTGCTATTAGAGATGTGTCACTTGGGTAGAAAAGTCGAGAGTGAGCTGCAGTAAGTCTAGGGTAAAATGATGGCATCTACTCTGACAGAAGTTAAAAGGAGAATAAGGGATTAAATCTGCTCTAAACTGCCTCTGGCCAATGGAAAGGACTTCTGCAGAGCAGAGTCTGTAGAAAACAGCCAGAGTAATCAGTGATCACCAAGAATACTGTATCAAAATCTGCCATCTCTGCTGAGCTGTGCTATGCAGAAGGAGAGCTGGCATTGCCTGTATTGTGAACATTTCCATGAGAATGAGATCTGGAAAGTCTGTAAGCATTTTATAACCATATTTCATGCTTGCAAGTTTTACATCGATGTATCTAGCCCTGTAGCTGTTTTGAGGCATAGCTGAAGTGTACCTTAAGGAGCTGAAAGGCCACTCAGGCATACTTCTGTTCTCATTCTGAATTCGAGGCTCTTGTACTACCCTCAGACTCTGCTGCGTCTTCCTCAATTTATTTGTATTGTCCAGTTAGGAAGGAACTAGAGTAAAGTAGATTAAAGTCAACACAAAAGCAGATTTGACTGATTTAAATGACTTTATTTACAGTTCCAAGGAGGAATCTGCAGGGTTGTGGTATGCATTAAACAAGTCCTGAGCCAACAATCTAATCCATTACCAATAAGTCCCTACTTCTGGAATAAAAAGAGACATACCTTAGACAGCTTAGACTGTATCCAGTGTGGTTAAAGGGGGAAAAATCCTCAAACAAAAATATAAAGAATATCATAGGCAGTTAACACACATAGGAAAATAGGATGAATGAAATGGAGTTGACAACATAAAGTCTGACTCAAAACCAAGCATTTCATTAACTGAGAAAATGCAGTGATATCCTTAATAACCAATAGCAGTTAGAAAGTACTGCAGCTCTAAATTGTATTAATATTTTCATTAGTTTTGTGACATCCAGTGTATCCTGAGGAAAGTCTAGAGACAGTGTAGGCAACTTATGCATTGTTTTTTGGATGTTCAAATGCTAATTTTTGGATAGTAATTGACTACATAATATTTTGCATTCTCTTTTAAATCAAGGTACATCACTGTTCATAATAATCTTTTTAATGTTACTCTTCATTAGAAGAGTACTAATTAAGTTACTTTTGCCTTCTGAAAGAAAAAATTACTTTTACAGGGTAAATTCTCATCTAAAAGTTGGTTATGTCAGGTATTTTCTCTACAAGTATGCATTAAAAGCATTTTAATATATTTGGGACATGCATAAAGCATGTAATTACAAGTACACTTAAGTTGGTAAATGTCATATTCAGAATACCTTAATGTTTTTAGATGCCTTTTTCAGGTATTTAGGGCTTTTCTCTGTGAAAGCCTAAAACTGACAAAATTCTTCTGTCTTCACTGTAAAATATATACATTTTCATTATTCACTTTGCATTAATATAAGCGCTAAAGATTATATGCAGCTTAATTTCTGTCAATTATTTAATATTCGGTCAAATAGGGTGAATTCAGCTCCACTCAAGAGAAAAGAATAAGTTTTAGATTGAAAAGGAAGAATGAGGATGATTTTTGTCAGACAGTCAGTCTTAGTCAGTCATGTTGTTAATGGTAGCAATTCATCTCCTGTCAATTAATTCTATAAATACACTAATACTCCCAAGTTTTTGAGACTACAGTCAGAATGGGAGATGCATTACTTCTGTCATTTGTACAGTAAACTGTTTCAGAGAGATGGATAATTTCTTGGCTCTAAGTTCAACACTGGAAAATTAGAAATGTCCTGCTACTTTTGCTTTCACTGGCAGATATGATATTTTTCATTTCTATCAACAAGTCATTTCATGGTTATTAAAATAAGGATTAATCCATGTAAATTACATTTGTCTGTATTTTGAGATTTGGTGACAAAAAAGGCATATTGATTTAGTGCAATACTGAAAGTCTTTCATAATCATGACAACTAAATTTAACATGATTCATCATTATTGGGGAAGAAAAAAAAATTTCATGGCATTTTCTCATGCAACTGGTTTAGGGATCAGTAGACATTTATGTTATAAACTATGGTCTCTGAGAACTCACAGATCACACTAGTTTGACTTATGATGAGCAAATCCTGAGATGGCAGATCACCTGTATCTGCATGTACCCACATTGGGGCAAGCCCAATTAAAAAAGTGCTGGAACCTCTCCAGGCCGGGGATGGGTGTGAAATACAGTTAACAACTCTCTTAACAGTGTTAACTATAGATTCTATATTGCTTCAGCTCCAAGCTTATGTGTAAAACCTTATCAATGGTAAATCCACCTAGAGTGATTCTTCTTTAATGTCAAAGAGGAAATTGTGACTCATGAAGTCATCCATCACTAATGGCTATCCATCATTCCAGCCTCAGAATTACTGTGGGAAGATAACAGAGGAGTAATGCCAAAGAGTCTCTCAGTCAAGAATGACAAGACATTTAAAATGTCATCACTTATATTATAGGGATGAAGAAATTCTGTAGAAGAGGGAGAAGTGTGGGGGGAAAAAGAGCTTTGTTCCAGGTGTATTTGTATAACAGAAGTATGCCAACAGTTTTCTAGGTAGCTCCTGCCTCTATCAGTACTCTTCTGTTGAACTGTCCTAAAAGACCTGAGGTTTTAAACAGAAGGTGCTTGAAATTCACTAACTTATCATTTAAATTAACAATACATGGGCTGTTTTTTACCCCAGGACCTGGTGTTCTTACAGGTAAAGACTATCAGTTTTTACCCACAGGAAAAAAAGCTTTCTTCGTAAAACAACCAAAAGATTTTTTAAGAAAAGGACCTATTTTTGTCAGTTCTAAATGCTAAAAAAAAGATTTGAAGAAAGTTCAAAGTAGCATATCTTGATCTCTCAAAACTGAGAGTTCATTTTTTTCAAAAGAAATTACATTCTAAAGAAATATAACTTAATTTGTACTTAGTTAAATTTTGAATCAAAACACAATGCTTTGAAATTACTAAAGCAGTTATTTTACTTTGACCTGAAATTCATAGTTTGCATTTTTGATTTGAAGAATTATTTTTTCTTCTTTTACAATGATATTTTCCCCTCAGGTTTGCTCTTTGATCATGAGTTGGATGCTTGAGCAGCTGTTTTGGAAAACCTTCACTCCTCAAGATTCATGTGATGACAGTTTCTTGAACATGAGTGGTGCTGCTGAGTAAGAGTAAATGAAAGATCTGTATAAATTGCATTTCAGCAACCATGAATCATGTTAGTGTTTGTGCAACTACCCATGGTTTTGGCAATGAAATGCAAGCCTGTGTCTAATAAATCCAGTGAAGTCTTTAATCTTTCCCGATGAAATGCCAGTCAGTTATACCAAATGGAATAGTGGACAGTCATCAAATGAAAATAAATATGCAGTATGCTCTGGAATAAGGAGATCAACTTCACTTTAATCTATGACATCCTAATAAGTTAAACACCTCTATGACCTGTCCTGTATGTAGAAAGGATACTTCTGCGAACACAGATATCAAACACCAGCATTTACAAAATATAAAGCAGCCAGTAAAGTAATTGTCTTGCTGAGTTCTCCTCTACTTGCTGGTCTTGATTTCGAATACAATAAAACATTACTTTCCCCTGAGTAAGCCTCAGGATAGCTATTTGGTTTAATTTTTTTCATATTAGTGGGAGTTGATATGAAAGCAGATCAGAGCCTCGAGGAAGTTTTGCCTGATTCTGATGGAATGCTGATCAAGGATTTGATATACTTTTTAACTTCTGTCTTTTTGCATTAATTATATTCTGAAATTTGAAAGGCGAACTCTCTATTGACAAAAATACTAGTACCCAAAGGTTTCTTGTCTACTACAGAAGGCCAAATTTCTACACAATATATACATATATATGCACTGAAGTTTCAGAAAACAAGAAAAATAAGCAAGTGAGTAGATAATGAGAAACCTCTGTACTGTTTGAGAACAAATATGGTGACCACCTCTAAAAAAGCAAACCTTTGAGCAAAAGGTGCTAATTATTTCCTTGAGAGAATTTACCTGCATAAGTCATATCCATTAAGTTGATGATATATAAGTGCAAAAGGCAGAGCGTTATCAAGGTTTGACATTTTCACAAATTCTTTGTCATTTTAGAAGGTTTTGCTATTCCATTTAGGTCAGTAAAACAACTTGATCCATTGCAGAATGCTTTATTCTGCTCTATTTTGCAAATAGTACCATGAAAGAAACATGTACAAATGCTAGAGACAAGAGGAAGATTTTAATGTAGAACTCAGCTATGAATGAACTATGGCAAAATTTGGATTTAAATCTGAGTTTTGCATTATCTGCAGGAAAATTTCAGCAATTCAGTTTAAAAAGATCAGATGAGGGTTCTGCAGAGTGGTGACACATTAAATTATCTTGAATTTCCAGTTTTAAAGAAATTCTTTGCACAAAAAAATGCCCAAGTTAGGATGTTAGGGACAGATGCCCCCGATCTCACAGGAAGCCAGACAGAACATTAGCATTTTTTATTGCATCTGGGCTGTCACAGTAAGATGACAGATCAATACTTCAACTCAGATTTTTTGATCTGGTGCAAGGAGTTCTAAAGTCAGACTTAATACCTTGCCAAACCATCACTTCAGGGTGACGTTTGTGGCCCTGTGAAGCTTGTGGCCCTGTAAAAGGTCAGTAAAGGACCTGCAAAGCATTTAAGTCTTACTCAACATCTCAAAACAGCTCTTAAGAGACCTCTCTCTTTGGTAAGTCTCGAATTAGTCCTTGGTTACTGAGAGAAGTTTGCTTCCCTGGATGTCCAGATCACATACTAGGGGTAGGGACAATACAGTGAACTGATATGGCAATCCTTGCCAGTTGCATGCTGGATACAGGCTTCTATTAAGGCAGGACTATGCTTCAAGGCAGAACATCTATTCATTAACAATACAAAGATTTTGTTCACCACTGTGAATACTGTACTTCCAACTGACTGTGTATGGCAGTTTCAGGTTGAACAGGGTGGAAACACCAATTTAGAGTTGTGGTTTTGTTTTGCCAATTTTTTGTTTCCCAGCAAATGCATCAATTAATATGGTGGGTCTTATGTTGTCTAAACACCAATTCACCCACTAGAATTATTTACTCCTTTTCTGCTGTGAGATAGGATAAGGAGAAGAGCAAAGCAGCCTCAAACTTTACGGGATATAAACAAAACTTTATTAACAAAACTACAAAAAAAAGAAAAAAAAATTAAGAATCAGATTTAAAAATTTCAAAACCCTTCACCTCCCCCCACAATCTTCTTTTCTTTCCCACTGACAATGTACAGAGACAAAATCTTAGGACTTACGTCATTTGACCACCTCTAAAATAGTCTTTCATCAGTTCTCTTAGGGAGAGGAGTCTCTTTTGCCATGTCATGGAGATTTCTCCACAAAAAAACTGTTCTCTCATGGCTTCAATTCTCACAAATAGCAGCCGCCCAGAAATCTGCATTTGTGAAGTCCCTCCCATCTTATGCAGCCTTATCACAGCTGCATTCATCGGCCATGTCAGACTCATGGGTTATTTCTCTCTGAGATCATCTTCATCTCTGAGAGCAGAGATTTTCTTCTTCCTTCCCTGGGAGCAGATGGTCTTCATCACTCTCATCTTCCTCTCTCTGTTCAAGCATTTCATGAGATGACAATTACTTCAATATTTACTTGCTTCAGCACAAATGCCTTTGCTCATATCTGCAATTTGAGCACTCTATCTCCCCATACTGTTTTCATTAATTAAAGGGATATTTTAGTGTATCAACAGTCTATCACCATAGCCTTGCAGAAGAATTTCAGCCTAAGACTAAGGCATCTTCTCATTCTCCTCCCATCTGGGACTGGACTCTTCGTTCACTGACCTTGGTGTCTTCATGTTGTCTCTCTATGTGTCTTCACTCTGTCCTTTTCTCTCACTTGAGAGAGGATCTACATCCTGCAAGTTTCATCTGTGCAATAAAGGCGTTGTCTTGCCCGAGGCCTGTAGATGGTCAAGATGGTCAGTGGTGGCCGAAGCAGTCACGATGATGGATTTCAGACCATGCTAGGGGCTGTGCCAGGATCTCAGGGGCTCAGTCAGAACGGCCACAGCCGCTCTGGCTGCATGGCTGCTCTCTGGCCTGTACTGCATTTAATTCCAGCCACGGGTCAGCTTGACAGCACTGTGGGGAGAGGGAATGGCCTGGCAGCAAGAGGTTTACAGCTGCTGGGGCCCAGACTGGCTGGGAT
>VWYP01032742.1:541925-606596 GCA_013400435.1 Pycnonotus jocosus | reverse complement strand
TTGCCTTCCAGTGGCTTCTCTCAGACTACATTCAGGTACACAGCACAGCCTGACCACAGGCTGGAGAGGAGGTAGATAGTGCTGTTGCCAGTTCCACACTATATGGGTATGACTAGCCATCCAATTAGCCAGGCCACGCAATAAATTCCAAAATAGCAAGCCTAAAGGACAAGCAAGCAAGCCGACAAAAATCAAAATACCCCTCCCCCCAAAAATAAACAAAATCCTCTTAACCCATCACTAAGAAANTTAGGCTTAAAAATTAACTGTGTCTACTTAAGCAAGAAAAAACAAGACCAGAGAAGAGTTGGCTTCCCTGAAAATAAGAATAATATTTGAAGTGATGTGCAACATTACCTGAAAACACAGTGTCATTCCCAGAAGTATCAATGTCTTTAAAATCCAAAGTGAAGGACCTAAAGGCAAATTTATATCTGCAAAGATCCTTCTTGTCTACTACATATTTGATCAAATACCAAAATGCATTATTGAAATCCTAAAATCAGAAAGAAGAAAAGCATTCAAAGAATCATTCATTAATAAAGACTGATTTATACTTCTCATTATTGTTTCAAAAACGGTTTCCCTCTTCTCTTACCATGTATAAATGAAGTCTTTAACTTCCTCTAACAAATACTGTATCTGAAAATTAATCCCATCTGTAGGACTACAATGCTTTGAGACAACAATAGAGAAAACCTGTTTCATGCCTGGCTTATAAAAATAAGAAAACAGGACTTATTCTACAGTGAGTTTATCACCCAGAAACATCCTAAAAGTTTATGTGTAAGGGGTGATGGCCTCATACCAGAGGGCAGAGGAACATATTATAACTGCTATCATGACAATGGGAGTTCTAAACTCGAGGTTTCAGAACAGAGACTGATAACTGAATGTGGATGTTTTCCACATCAGAAGATGCCATAGCATGGGAAGATTTGGCTCTATTTTTATGGTTTAACATATTGATGCTTTTAAAAGAGCAGAAATCCAGTCTTTTCCTCCCCCACTCCTAGTAGATGGGAATTTTAGAGTGTGTTTTACAGAACTTGTTTCATAATCCGAGTTGAAGAACATAGTAACAACTTACTGGAAAAGACAAGATTGTGCTTTTTCATTGCCCTTAGTTTCAGATTTTTCTGCTTTCTGGAAACATTTATTGTATTTTAATACTAATAAACATGTCCTTTAAATTTGTAAAACTAGGGAAGAAAGAATCTACTAGATTCTTACTTGTTATCAGAACAATTTTTCACTGTTTGTATTAAAGACAGGTAATTTCCATATTTTCATCCTTGAATCACTGTCAGCTTAGTGCCTTTCATTTATCTCATTTCTGTCTTTTTATTCTTTTTCAGCTAGACATTGATCTTCGCAGAGTGGGAGAAATTAAGGTATGTGTGTTTATGGCTACTGAATTTTTCTTAGTGTCCCAAAGTTTTGCACATATTTCAGATGAGCATATGCATTACAAATTTGTATATTCCATTCCTGAGTTCAAACCAATTTTTTTTCCTGGTGGACTTGGCATGTAAATTGCCTCTTTCATTCTTTATTAATTCTGTTATTTTGCTGAATTTGAGCCTGATGTCAAGCCCATATATGAAAGTGCTAGCTTAGGTGCTCTAATTTTTAATATCAGTGATTATATAAATATTAAAAGCCTTTCTTCTATTCAGTCTTCTAAACCACACAGTCTAAACTGCATGAGCTTTCTAGTACTTTGATGAAAATAAATGGATCTGGAATATATAAAATACTGACTTTAGAAAAATCAAGCTATAGTAATATGATCAACATGTGCATACACATAGGATTAATGTATCTTCTATAAAAAATTTTATTGCAATCTTTTTATAATATTGGAAAGCTATAGCATAGAGAGTTACAGAAAAGTGTAATGTTTCCATCATATACCTTTAATTTATCGTACATACAGAGCAGAAAAGTTAAATAAGAAAGCTGTAGTTTCAAGAAACAAAGGAAACCAGCTTGAAACACTGTGCATGAAAGAACCCATTTCGGCCTTCAGAAATATAAGCTGTAATAATATTTTCCTGTTCCATCAACATTAGAGACAGAAAGCAACCATTAGACTTTTCTGCATTTCAAGTAGTATCTTCCAAACTCAAAATGAAGTTGTAATATAAAAACAGCTCATGCTTTCTGACCCTAAGTGTGTTAAACTAGATTGCCAAAAATAGACTCACTTTAGAATGTGCTACTCTGGGCACACTGTAATTTTTCTTCTTAAAATAATTATCATACAGTTGCAAGTTATGTCATTTGGGCTTACACTTTTTAATGAATGTCGCATTCAGAGCATGCAGGTGGTCCTTTTTAAGTGCACAGGCATTGTTTTGAAGAGGACAACGACAATGTTAAGCAGTTATCCAGCTTCTGTAGCTTTTAGATATGCATTCATGAAAACTATTTGCTCACCTTGACGTTTTCTTTAGCTATTTTAGTATCGTGGAGGCCAGGAGGACAATGAGCTACTTCCAATTCCTTCAAGGCTTTAGGAAGCTCATCCTTATTGCTGAAATTATTTATCACATTTCCAACAGCTTTCAGGATAGCTGTAGCCTGTTCTATAAATCGAGCACTCTCCTGGGGAAAGAGAATAAATCAACCATTGCTAGAAAGATTGCTTTAAGATTTTCTTTGGTTTTCTTTCTGGGCCATGACAGAATGCAAACTTTTTTTCTGTGATTAAGTACAAAACTTTCTGAATTCATGCAGTTATTCTTAATATTATAAACTGCAAAATCCATTATGTCTCTGATATTAAAAAGCATATCAAATTCTTACTGATTTTAGCCAGTGAAATAAATAACAAGCACCATAAGATACACCTATTCATTATTTTATTTTTTCCTGTATCATTAGTCCTAGGAAATTTAATCAAAAATAAGATCCATATAGAGACTTTCTACTGCAGTGATAATAAGACTGTCAGCTGAAGTGCTCAGCATCTTCTGTTATGGAAGGACAAATTAGTATTAGTATCCTGCTGAAAACAATGATCAAATACATGCTGCCTAAAGCCTTAATAATCTTGATCAGGATTTCTGTGCAAGAATGTGGATGCTTTCCTGCAAATGACAGCCTGCAGAGAAGTTGCTTCAAAAAGAAGTGCAGGGAAAACCCAAGGATATAATTCTGCTTTATTTTCTTGATGAGAAATAGTTTTTCATCCAAAAAGTGAAGGCAAGGGGATAGTACAGCCACAAGATATTTTTAATGATCCAACTTCTTACATTTCAACCTATTTACCACAATAAATGTGATACATTTGCACAAGCTGTTTTAATGCTCTATTATTAGGACCCAGAATCTACACTGCTGTGTAAATTTGCTGTTACACTCACTTTTTAAAACGTTTTTGCACAAATGTTCTCTAGAAAACATACTCCCTTCCCTTAGCAACCTCAACAAGTATTTGGGCCTACTGCTTGCTAAAGAAACCTTGAAAATATGGATGACATTGGTGTCTGTCTGGATTACAAACAATGAAGAACAAAAGCTGTAGTAATTTCTCCCCTGGGCCTCTTATCTCAGCTATAAAAACTTGTATGATTTAATTGCTCTTTTTACATATAAAAGCTGCTCTGGGACCTGGTGAGTAATATGTGATCTCATGGGACCAAACATACTTCACTGATGTGAGATTTTATTTAAATAGGCAGCTATTTTTTTAATATTAATTAATATTTATACAAGTATTTTATTACATGCCTCAAAGAGTGAGTTATATGCTACCTTGATATATGTATTTCAACAAGAGCATTTTTCACATTTTATGCTGCACTTCTATGTAAACCACAACACTACCCAATTTTAACTTACATATTTCTGTAAGATAATTTTTGCAATATGCATCCAGTACCTGTTATGTTGTGAAACATATATCTTTAATGTCCTTAACAATTTCATATTAAAATTAATACTATACCATTGAATATAATAACTCTAAATGGAAATCCAATATTACCTCACTTTAATTGTTAGTCAGAAAAACTGTTTTCACAATGTTTGATTAGTCATTATGCACACCTTCTGAAGAGCTGGCATCACAGCATCCTCTTCTCCAAAGACACAGGGTGACATGGTACACAGATGGATGTGGTGCCCTATGGAACAAGTCACTGTGAAGAGCAGGATGTGTCGCCTACAATCAAGGAAAAAAACCAAACAAACAACCATTTTTATCTTATTTTTTAAATTGCATCAATTCTTAAGCTTTCCCTTTCACACATTTGGTAATATCATTGTCGGAATTGTATTTACGTGAAGAAACTTATCCAGGTCACAGCTTCAAAGTGCCAACCAGAGATCCAACAGTGAGAGTAGGAAAGGAGAGTTAATGCCCTCCAGACACACTGGTAGTTTTTAATTATATCTTTTTCAACTGAAATTTAAATGCCCTTTGGCCGTTAACAGACAGTGTGAAGAGAATGCCTTCCATGCTTACCAAGTGACTTCTCTTTTGGAATGAAATGGGGAAGGGTTCAATCAGCCCATTTTTCTCCCACACCTTTTGTAAATTAAATGTCTGAAAGCCTCTTGTCTCTGACTGGAGCAAAGAGAATCAAAAGTGGGAAGCTTTTAAATTTGAGATTATGGTATCTCTGTTAGCTTTGAAATTTATAGGTGCAAAAAGATACATATTGTTGGCCTCCCAACAGTACAGAGAGATACAACTTTTAGAAACTACACTAAGAAAATACATGTGAATGTAGAACTAGATGTGAATGTAGTCTATAACCATTATAATAATTATTCCAATTTTAGTCTGAATTAAAACAAATAAAGAGCACTATTAAATATCTTTCATTTAAATTCAGTATGCTAGTGTTGTGGTATTTTCTTCTAGGCCTATTTATTTGACATCTTACTTAATTTTTTAAAAACACATTTTGTTTCATCTCTGTGAGATGAAACTGATGGCTTTCTCTCTTTGGAAAAATAGGAGGTCTCACTGAATTAGTCAGGACTATTATGCTTATGACAAGACATGAAGATGTCATTTTCCTGGTTTCCCTGGAAGGGTTTTCAGAAAATAAAGGGCTCTTGCTTTTCATCTATTTATTTATCAGCTAATGTCCCACACTGAATATTTAGAGAAAGAAAAGAGAAGAAAAGAGAAAAGATGCAAAAAAATAAATATCATTAAGCACTATGTGAATGGGAAGTAAGACATGCAAGACTTCATGGATTATCTTAGAATTTCTCTTGTCATATTTCTTAAACCCTTTCTCAAGCAAAGCATTGAAACTTCTTATGGAATCATCATGCTTTTACAGTTCCACTAAAAATGCTAATTCTTACATTTTTCTAGCTACTCCAGGGAACATTTCAAATCATTCTAGTTAAAAACACATTTAAGTAGGAATTTGTAGGAATTTTAATCTATTTCTTTAGCAAGACAGTGTGATATTTCTTGTTAAACGCTCCTAAGTAAGAATAAAGAACTCAGAATCTTTATAAAAATGTTGGTAAATTCACAGTAATTTGACAGTCTTACCAAATTCTAGCTATCAACCAGTCTGATACTCCAAAATCTTAGGTTTAAGAAATAAACTCTTACTGGGTTACTGTGTAAATAATCATTTCAACCTTAACTAAAGAGTCAGGACAGAAATGAAGCCTCATACATACCCAACAGGAAGATTTACTAGAGTAGCTTTGGTTGCAGATGTCTGCATCTTTAACACAAGTTCTCCAGGAGTCACAGATTTCCAAGAGAAATATTCAACCTTCAGCGCACCCATTGCAGATTCTTTTTTAGTACCTAGGTTAAGAAAACAAAACAAAATACAACTGACATAATATGGGGAGGGCGAATAACAATAACATGCAGACACACCTATCCAGAATCTGTAGCTACTTCACAGTCATTAAAGTCTTAATTTAGGTTTTGTTACACAGAATAAAAACTAGTCACCTAAAATGCATTGGTGGTGCAAAATAGGGTTTATTTGTACTATTTCCTAGAAAACAATGGCTATAAAATGTGTTAGTAAGAAGTATACATCGAACACCTTCCAAGTCACTTAAGGCTACTCAAACAAATCCTTTCTGTCCACATGCAAAGGAAGTAAATAGCTGTAAAAATTTATATTTATTTACACTTATAGCTTAATTATTTTAACAAAATGGTCAGTTTAGGTTTTTTAAGCTTTCTATTGGTTTGCTCTACTCCACTCCAGATGTATTAAATTACACCCATGTCAAATGTTTAAATATCTGATTAACCTAAGCCAACTACCATAAAATGCCTTAACTCTTCTGACTTCTAGTCTATGTTTTTCACGAGATACAACGGAATTAAAATTTAAATCATTCCAGTTGTTAGGTCTTGAAAAAGCCAACATAAACACACTTGAGAGCTTATTCTTTACCAATTTAAAAATCATTTTCAAAATATACTTTGGATATATTGCTGGTTTTGATGCATTAATATCAGCTAAGGCATAAAGCAGCTTGCAAGAATGGAATCTGTAGAAAAGAAAACCCCAAGAAACACAAGGAAATCCATTCCAGAAATATACAGATGAAAAGCTTCCAGCAAATCATAATAAACAGAAAAGGGAGGGATTCTTTCATGAAAATGCTCATCATCAATATGAAATATTGACAAAGTATTGCTTGAATATCAGTGTATTTCCTAAAACTAATTTAACTATTTCAAACTATTGCTAAGCTCTCAAACTGTGCCCAAGTACACAACAGACAAACACAACGGCACAAACATATTCAAGAATGGGAAAACACAACACTGACATGTACTTTTGCCTGTTTGCCTTACCTTCAGTAGTATACCAGTGTACTAATGCAGAAAAGCTAACCAGGATTTCAATGGGCATCAGACTGTCCACAAGTAAATAATAGAAGACTTCCTCATCAGAAGACTGTGTAGAAAAAGGGATATTTGCTCATTCATTTACACTGAATGGTGTCCAAATGACCTTGTACAAAGTAGGATTAAGATTTTGGATATGGTGACCTTAGCTATGGTATGGGAAGTAAGCAATTAATTGTCACTACTTCTTCCAAATTTCAGATATGTCATTTATGCCCAGACCCCCACGCTGCATGTATAAGAATGTTCATTTAAGAGATAAAAGGAAACAGATTTTTTTTTTATGAGAATATTTCTACTTTTACATCATACTGATCATATATCATACGTATCTAAATGCACGTACTTTGACTTGGTAAAAAACAATTAAGAGAAGACCAAAAAAATTTGGTTTTGGCTGTAACTTTCTGACTTAAATTACTTACAGAAAGCTTGAAAGAAATAAGTACTCTTTGAATTTGTAGATATGAGTGATCGTCCCTTATAAAGGGGTTTTTCTCCTACAAAAATCTATGAGGGCACCTTTCACTCTCAACTTTAATACATTATTCCTATGCCAATATTAGAAACTACAGAGTGATTCTATTGTTCCTAGTAATTCTTCAAAATCTAATGATGAATGAGCTTCTTTCTTCAGAACTGTTACAGTATAGGTCTTCCTGGATATTCCGGAGTTATATAAATCCATTTGTTATGGTGTTTTTATCCTCCTATCATAATATGAAAATGTTCTTTTATAAGCATGATATAGATTTTACCTAATACTATAAATATATCATCTCTTTCAATGTTAGAAATTAGAATGGTTTTACAACAAAGGGTGAGGGGTTTTTTTTTGCACAAGAGCACACAGGCTTACATAGTCTTAATGCTGATTATGGCTTACAAAAGTATATCACAGAGTCATTAGGAAAATTTCTTGTGATTACAGAGAGGTGGGAAATTGCAGGTATACAACAATTAAGGAGCATAATCCATGTAGTTAACATTCTCAGTAGAGGATTTTACATGAATTTCCTGCCTGGAGTTTACATTTTGGTAGACTACAATTACACTTCAGATAAACTATAAAAATAAGAGCTGGGACAAGATATGAACTAATGGCAGGGTTAGAGAAATTCCATTATTCAAGTCTAACTAAAGAGTATTTCTAAATCTCTGCTAGAAGATGCTGTAAATAGCAAAAGGACTTTGCATTTAAAGAGAAAATGGAGTGTTACACTAAACAGGCTGACAATTTGGGTTTTAGGTGACAAGGGAAGATGAAGCAGAACTGAAGAGCAGATTCTGTTGCTGAATCATCATTAAATTCAATTTAGACACCAAATTGTTAAAAGGCTGTTTTAAATCAAAATAAAGAGTGACTGGAGATCTGATTCACTATAATTTTTCTTTAAATAAGCCTTTTTTTTGTTATTGTGCAGTAGCACTCCACAGCATTTTTCCTTTTCTTCAACACATACATATAATGCTGAATATTTGCTTCCAAACACACATTTGTATTGACTACAGTAATCTTAATGCATTATTATTTTTCAGTAATAGCAGTTCTGCATGCTCTACCAGTATTCTTTAGGATATATGTATTATCTAATTACATAAGACTTTGGGAAAAAAAAAGCGCACAATACAGTCATTTACCTTAAAACTTGTCTTATGATAATTATAAGCATATGTATGTGGCTTGTGGAAAACATACAGATTCCTAAGAAAAATATAAAATTAAAATATAAGATATATATGATTGTAACAAAATAATCAGCATAAATTACATAGTTTAGGTAAATGTCTATTTCATAGCACAAGATATTAATTTTACTTTCACAAATCAGACTCACAGCTATTTCTCAAAAATGGTTCAAAATTTTTAGCCATAGAAAAGGTGAATAAAATTAACCTCCAGATAAAGCAGCTGAAATTAATTCATATATTTGCTGCATTTCTTCACTTTTCCATTGGAGGTCAGGCCACTAATTTGCTTATATTCAATCTATAAATGGTAACACGCAAATATCACTCAAAAACTTCCATACCCATGAAAATACATGTAATGAAAATACATGAAAATTGCTGTAATGAAGTTTTATACAAAGTATAGCTGAAAGAAGGACTGTTTTATACACTTCATTCATGGTTTTTTTTCAGTTCTGTGCTGTGTATGCAGACCTTCAGAAAGCTATATAGTTTCTGGCAAGAATTTTTTCTGATTTTGGTTTCACCAAGGGAGACATAAATGGCTTCAGCTTTAATTGAGGATGGAATCAGATCTGAACCAATGTTGAAATTACTCAGAAACTCCACAGGGATCTTGATCTGCTGCTGATGTATTGATTCCTACAATGACTAAAATATTCCTCACTTCTCAAAGTTGATATGAACTATGAACACTCTTCTTATTTTCAATATTTTCATTCTTATTCAGTCTGAGAGGTAGGCATGACAGAGCAGGAAAAACTTTCAATTGAACAGACATAAAATGAAAATCTTAGATGCCTAATTTCTTCTGAGGGACAAATTTTTCAAAGGTCAATCAAAATGCTCGGTTAACAACTACTTTATCAATTGATTGTGAAAATAAACTCTCACTTATTTAGAGATAAGAAACTGACAAATGCTTTTTTACCTTAATTAATATTAATATTGATCTACAAAAGGTCAGCAGTACTTTAACATTTAGCTGATAAGATAGAAAGTTCATATTTCACATTCTCTGTATGTGAGCAAAACTTTTAAAGGAAATTAAACTGCTTGTGGTGCTTTTTTCTCCTGAATGTCCTCTCCTCCTGGACCTAGGAATACCTAAAAGTAGCAGAAATCTTAACAAGGCCTAAAGTGATCTATGACTTTGTATTCCTGAAGTCCCTGTGCTGCTGGCTGGTATAAAATATATACTCCCTAGGAGAGTGAGTAGAGTTTAAACACTTATTTATGAAAATAGAAGCTTCACAAAGAAATCTCAGTTACATATTCAAACAGGGAAAGAACTGAGTGAGCTTTCTGTGATAAAATTTCTTTCCTCAGCAATCTTAGATTCTCTAAAGGATATGTATTGTACCAGGGTCCTTAAATCTGAAAGGCAAAAGCTGAAGATATGATGCTATAAGTACACTAGATTTTTTTTTAATGTTTTGAGAGGTGTAAATGCCCTGGAATTATATAGAAAAGGGAGTGAGAAACATCTAGTTGATCAAGCAAAGCTATGCTGATGACAACAGATTTCAACAATTTTTTTTCTTCAGAATTTTGTTGGCTTGATGCAGACTGTGTTTGCCCAGTGCCTCATGGGTTGTAAAGGCACATAATGGCCTCAGCACTCCCTGACCTACAATCTTCCAGCCCAGCTGCACTCTGACAGTTGTTTTATGGAGCTGGTGTTGTGCCCTCCACTGTATTCTGGAGGACACAGCCAAGGCACAGAGCAGGGCTGCAGCTACAGACCCATTGTCAACAGGGACAGTACATCTGGTCTGAAGAGTAGCCTTGAAGCCACCCTGAAAAGCAGGATAGCTATACAAAGAAGATATGTTAAGAAAATAAAATTTTTATATAGTCGTGTTTTCAATTTTACCACTGTTATACACTACACTGTATGGAATAAAACCCAGAGCCTCTATTCCTTACTGGAAACAAACGCAGAAGTCTTCAAAGGTAATCCAGGTTTCCCTGGAAACTGAAATATTTTCTGATGCTGTTTCGTCCTTTGATTTAGTCCCTGTCTGGCTCTTCATATCAGTATCAGCTTTTTCTGACACTTGTTTTGCATCTAAACTGGTATTGTCTTGTTCTTCTGCAAAGATAAAAAGACACACAGAGCCAATACAGTGACAATATGCAAGTTAAAGCAGTATCATTCTTAAAAATTATCCTAAAATTACAAGGAAATTATCCATACATCAGTTATTATGCATACAGTTTAAAACCAAAAGATATCCCACTAACCTAAAGAGCTCAAATGGCGACTGAAGCAACTCTCTATGGATATTTATGGTTTGCATCTACAACTGCTTAAGTAGTCTACCTCAATAAACTACCACATACTGAACTGTATCCTGGAATCGTCAATATCAGCTTGTTAGGCACACACACATACGATTTCTGCAAAACTAAATTCATCTATATAAGGAAAAAGACATCCCCTTGTCCAAAGCTCTTATTCAGTGAAACGCTAATGAGGCAGTATTTTACAACCCACAGAAAAAAATACTGAGAAATTTGGAGGACACAAGACCTAGCCTGACCTCTGGTACTTAGTACCCCTTATGATGCTATTCCCACAAATCAGTCTAACTAATTCTAAAGATAAACAGAATTGAACTAGATTACATGAATTTTCTTGTAGGACAATCAGAATTAAGGTCAGATTCATAGCAAAATATGAACATATGTACACAGATTTTGCAATCACTCAATAACTTTTTGTGTTGTAATATAATATTCTCTGCATTTATTCTCTGAGATTCATATAAACAGTCACTGAAAATGTTTGACCTGGCCCAAAAAGAAGTTTTGAGAATAGTTCAGTAACTGAGAATAGAAGAACTGAACTGCTATTAATTCAGTATACTTGCTGAGGAAAAAGATGAGGTAATATTGAAATATCAGGTATAACAAATGAGCAAGCTATTAGAAACATACATAATTTATATTCAAATCTGCTTTGTAATATTTCATTATCACCAATACACACAGAGCTAATGTGTGGCTCTAAATTAGTTTGCAACTATTTTTCAAGAACTGAAAGAAACGCAATATAAGGAAAGGCACCAAAGGTCTTTTTCTTTTACTTCAGCTATGGAAAGACTACCTGAAAGCTGTAAAATTCAGACTTTCTCTTCAATTTAAGTTAACATGGGTATTAGGCTTCCAGTAAAACAACAACAGTGCTCTTATTTTTAAGAGCATCTTATTTTTCTGACCAAATCCTTCAAACATTCAAAGTAATTTAAAATATGAGGTATTTGTTTAGAAAAAATGTTGAATACTGTTCAAAAAGTGATATAAAACATTTCAAAGGAACATTCCTTAAAATGAAATCTGGTGGGGTTTTTTTTTCCCTTTTTCAGGAAAAGAGGGAGAAAATACTATAATTCACAGTCCTTAAAAAAGAGCTCTGTGTACAAAATCCACTGTATTTTCCTGGAGAGTAACTTATGAGAAGTGTTTGAAATTTTTTGAATACCAAACAGAAGACTTTACATAATTATACATGCTATTACCAGTCCTTTGAAATCTTTTTCAGTAAGACCAACACCCATAAAAAAGTAAGACTGTTGACATATGAACATTAGGATTAACACTGAATCCAAACAACACAGGAATGGGAAAACTCCAATTATAAACTTACCTTTACTGGATACCTCTGCATTTTGTTGCAACAATGGAGTGATCTCCTATACAGTGAAAAAACAAAACAAGAAAAAGTAATGATGGTGGTTATAATCTTGCATTATTTTGTTAGAGAAAATACCTGATTTTGGGGCAGTCCCTCTAGAGACAGAGAAACAAGCTGGTAAGTTATCATCATGGGTTTGGGCTGGGTTTTAAATAAAAAAGAAACATAGTAAATTTCATCATAATACCTACATACATATTGCCAACAGACAGATTGATGTTTTTCTAGAGAAGTACATGTCATCTGCAATGTAAGATAAAAGCTGTTTCATGTACCTACTACTTCACTATTTTTAGAACATTAAAACATTGTTCTTTGATATTACTGGTTTTTGACAATAAAGTAAGTTTTATTCTAAGAACTGATACTCCTATTCTACAACCAATTCAATTTTTTCTCTTGTTTCCACTCTTGAAAAATATATAGAGGACTCCTATTCCAAAAAGTATGTCTTGCTCTGTGCAAGTGACAGTACACAACTGTCATGAGCAACAGCATCCTTGATTACAATAGCATCTTCTGTTTTCTATCACTGTATAAATAAAAAGTAACCTCTTTTTTAATGTTTTTGCAAACAATTTTATCCTGATCAACCCCAGCTCCAAGCTAGAATTGCTGAACTAGTATGAATGGACTATAGCTGCTTATACTTAAAATTCAAATGAAGTTGGCCAGCCTTTCAGAAAGTCCACTCATTAAATTTACAAAAACAGGGTCCTTGTCTGTAAGAGATTAAAATCTTTGATTTAAAAACTGTGCCTAGTCATCCTTCTTTCTGACTGCTCTCTTGTCTGCAATACAACATACATTGAAAGAGTCACTTCCATGTTCACTTCCACCTTTTTTTTTTGTTGTTTTTTTTTTTTTTTTTTTTCTTTCATGAGGTTGGGTAGGAGAAAGAGATTGCACAGTTTCCAGTTTACTTTCTAGTTGAATGTGGTACTATTAATGGCTTAGCTGGACTAGCTTTGCCTTTTCAAAGACAAATATTAAAGCCTCAAAAGACTATTACTAACAAATTTGCAAGCTTCCTTTCATCCCAGGTCTCCCTTTACCTAGATTTGTCACTCCTCTTCCCACCCAAACTCCTCATATATATCCTTGGTAGCACTGACCTGGACAGCAGCTGGACAAACACAGTGATTTTCTGTTCTGCATTTCAAAGAGGAGCTGTGCTGACTTGCAGCTTTTATTCTTTTTCAGTACAACCAAGAAATATATTTTGAGGTGCAGACTGACATAGTTTAGACAGTCTCAGCTATACTGGAAGGCAGGCCACAACAGTACCTCAATCTTACACAAGGTCATTGTGCTGGAAATCCAGGTCTGCCTCAATCCTCCTATTACAGACTACCCTGCACACACTATGTGAGGGGATCTGTTAATACTTCCTTAGAGGAAAACCTTATGGCTTCCTACTTTAATTTCTAGCTCCAATAAAAGTCTTCTTGCAGCATTTTACAGAATCTCTATGGGCTCAGGACATGGGAACAGGCTCAGGAATCTAACTTCCGGCAAAATTTTAGGTGTTTGATATTCTCTGAATTAACAGAGGAAAGAGTTGAGCAAATAAACTACAGATTTAAGAGTCTCTACCCCAAAACTGGAAGTAGCAAATAATTTAATACACATAGTTTAACTGTAATATTGGTTATTATGGGAATTTGGAAGTCCCATTTTTGCACCGCAAAAATCTGAAATTCTATTGTCTATTGTTTTTGTTTTGATTTTTTTTTTAATGCTCATGACTCAAAGCTGGGGATATAACTAATATTAAGAGCAATTAAGAGAAAAATTAAGACACTGCTGAAATTGTTAACACTTGGCTTAAGAATTTAGTAATTGAAATATATTGCATTTTACAGTTATTTTCAAGATTAATTTCTTGTTTTTCTATGAGCTAGAAAGAACTAGAGGATTTTGCAAATACCCATGTACTTCAGCTCCTGTTTCCAGAATTCTGTACACACAACTGTTCAGAACAAGTCAAGCTGTGATCACTTGTCATGTCACAACACATGAAAAATCTCATGGACTACCTCTTCCCTTTCAACTGTGACTTCGGGAGTACACATGCACAGAGCCGTCATATTTTTCCATGTGAGCCTACAACTTTCAAGATTCCATTGTTGCCAAACTTCTTGTAAGAGTCACAAGATTTACCAAACAGGTACATGTCAGCTATACAATTTATCGAGTTTCTTCTCAGGAATCCTGGGCATGTCCAAAGTACAAAAAGTATGAGATCTACTGTGTAAACCTTGGAGACTGCAACATCTGTACAACAAATCTAGCACTTTCTGCCCAATACACTGCTCATGGACAGTGCACATGATCTGTGCTTCTGGTATGGACATGAGGTAGCTTAATATAGAGCTAATTTTTCAGCACTAACTGTTGGCAGCAGGAAAGCCTGGGGAGATACAGAAAATCCTCAAAAACTGCATCAAGAGAATTCCCAGTAAGGAAGGAGAATGTGTCCTGGAAAATCTGGATGCTTAGTAACTTAATGCAGTGCAATCTGTGAAACTATCTAACCACAGGTGTGTAGAGACTCCCATTGGCTCATTTATTCAGTTTTTGGAACACAAACATAACATAGTCAAAAGCTGTCTGCTTTTTCAATGCTACAGGATGTGTTCTTCTACCTAATTTTCACTGACTTGGAAACAACTGGAGTGTCAAGAAAATTCTCATTCTTTTCTTCTCCCTCATGTACTGTGCCTAAGACATTGGCACAGAAATAAAAAATAAAGGCATTTTCCCTTCTTAATGAACACACGTTGCCTGAAAAGTCAGCTCTGCTGCCACAGCATCTTATAAAGAAATAAATTAGAAAAGACTTAGATCCAGCTGTGAACATGGAATGATGTACACAGATTCTGGGAGAAATACTTAATGCTTTTTCCTTCAGTGAATGGGAAATCTGAATGAAAGTTCCATAGATAACTAAAAAATATGAACTAGCATATTTTATGTTTCATAATCATTAATGCATATTTGTAAAAATAATGGTAATTCATAAATTTAAAGCTATCTTGTTACATTCAAGGATTCATTAATTTTTAGCCTCCTAACATTTGCTATATTTTTATTTTATTCAAATCTACCAAATAATAAATTTTAAAATTTATCTGATATTCTTATAAAAACATGATTCATGGCAAAACTTAATACACCAGTTTTTCTGTAAAAACAATAGTCTTCAAAAAATAAGCTCTCTGAATTTAACTGCAGGTGAAGGAATAAAGGTTCAGGTACTCTATTTTTAAGATAAAAAAAAACATTTCAATTCCTTCAAAATGATGAAGATTACCAAAATATTTCTTGAGGTCTAAATCTGTCTTAAATTTCAAAGTTTGATGTTGATGTGAGAGTTATATCATCAAAGGGTTTATATCATCTACAGTAATTTGTACAGTCTCTCTTTTATTCCTCAGTCACTGTGTTCACTAAATGGAATATCAGTTCTCATTTTAGCTGTGATGTGAGGTAACAGAAGTGGGTTTTGAAAAAAGGCAATGTTACAAAAGAACAAACATCTGCAAACATGTGCACAAACTGAGATACAGAAAAAGCTTAAAAGTACTTAAAATTACCAATTTGGCATCTTTTTTCTTCAGTCTCTAACGCTGAAGCTGCCCAGTATGTATGTGCAAGTAGATAACTGTGGGCCCATCAAAGTGTCTCTATACCACAAATGTCTAAATGCCTGTTCTCAAGTCCCTCTCCTCTCATGTGCCTCATATGTCATGTGTAATTTTTCCCTGAAAATAATAAGCAGGGAATTTCCATTTTATGCAGGGTGAAGTAATTTTAAAAATGATGACATTTTTAAAGCGAATAGGTTTTTTTAATTTCCTACCTAGCTCTGCTGGTGACTCAATACCAATTCACAGCACTTATGAAATACAACACAAGAAGAATTGGAGTGAAAAGAAGAAAAACCTTATTTTGACACAACAGTTAGTAATATTTATGGGGAACATGAAAAGAGCACTCAACAGAGCCTGCAAATTAAATAAACTTGTATCAGCTACACACAAGAAGATAAGACTGAGTTTGCATATGTAATGGACATACCGAAGTAAGAAATATGAAGGAAACATGAACATTAAAGAACAAGTTTTCTGTATTTGTGTCACTGGGAGAGAGTGGAGACTCTTAACACTTTTCCCCTAGAAATTAGCATTGCCAGGAAGCTTGACACTGAAGAAAGGGAGCTTGACACTAAAGAAGCCACAAAGAGAAATATGAGTGTTCTACTTAAGATGTATGAACATAGCAATCAGGTCAGTATATTAAAATATCTAGTAGCCATTGCACATACTGATGGTAAACAGATTCTGATTTTCTTGCTCTGCATTTCCTCAAACAGAATACATAGAGCTTTATTCTAAATGGCATTGGAGATAACTTCTATAGAAGAATTCATCCCAATGAAGAATATTCAAGTAGGCTTTTGAATGGCAGATCTAAAAGGAAACACTATTTCAGGATAATCTTTTTCTCAGAAGTGTTTGACAAAATTACTGTTGCAGAAATCTGCATAAATAAGACTGTGCAATTTATATATGATGATGGTTTTGTTTTTTTTCCTGGCCACAAAATACTTTCACATGTACTTCAACGCATCCTACACTTCTAAATTACTTAACTTCCTATTGAACAAGAATAAAAGAGAGCCTCTCCATTTAATAATTTGGCCCTATATTATGGAGTTTTTAAACAAAAAATTAACAAAATGCATTTTCTTAAGAACAGTGATTCCAGATTAATTTAACTATCAAAATAAGATATTTTAAAATATTTTTTCCTAATGCAAATCCAAGTGTTCCCAAGACAGTAAAATCAGTGGATAGGAAGGTCAGAGGGGAAAAAAAAAAGTTTGAAAAATTCAGTAATGAAGCATTTCAAAATTTTTGGCATGAATAATTTGAGGACATGAGGGATAATGGCATGTCTTTCAACTTCATATTTTTCAAAGAAGGTACATCTAGCATCTAGTGCCTAGAATTTCGTCTTTCATGTATCACTAATCTCTGTTTCTGTGACAACAGATCTTAGGAACAGTGAACAGCTATTCAGTAATGTTACTTCATGCAGTTTACATCAGAGTGAATTGAAATATGCCAATTTAAACTTGTCAAGCATCTGGCACAGCAGCTGACTGAATTTCAGTCAGCTTAAAGCATAAAACTGCTGTATCCCAAAGATTTACCAAATCTGTATCAAAGGTTTTAAAGCAGATGTCTCCTGACTAGTAATCACACAGTTTAAAATGGAGACGAGTTATTCACACTCAGTATATTGCAATACAAAATTTTAAAAATCAGCAATAGTATAGTGAATTTGGGCTATCAAAGTTTCTCTTTCAGTGTTTGCTTTTTGAATCACTAATTGCCTTGTTTTTAAAAAGTATATATTATTATGTCAAGTTTTTAACTGCAGAAAACAAACTCTTCCTTTATTAATTTGCCAGAGGTATCCACATAATTTTGTTGATGAAAAGATTTAATATGTGAACCAAAAAAAGATTTTTCTTCAAGGTAAAAACTATTTTCCTTTCCAATTTGTAAAAATGAAATTCTACTTGCATACTTTAGCTATTAACAGGCATAGCATTTTTCAGCTGAGGTTTAAATTGAGGTAAAAGTAAAGTTCATGTACAAGTCAATTAGCTGCTCATAGCTTCTTACATTTCATCTCTGAATCAGATTGCCCTCAGCCTACATCACATTCATGTCTTCTTCCAACCATTCCAGTTTTGTCAGTGTCTCTCTCATGTATTTTCATACTCGATCTTGTCTCTCCTTGACTGTATGTCCTGCTGTGATAGATCAGCCTTCTATATCACCCTTGGACTAAGGCAGAAAATCTAAGGGTGTTTTACATTCCTTTGATGCTTCCAGCACATAAACGTCTATTACTTGGCAACTACCCAAATCTGTATTTGTACACCTAGAGACTGAAGTAATGAAAACAATAATTATTATATGCTATAGGATGCTACTTTGTTTGGGGTGGTTTTATGATGCTTATATTTCTAATCATCTGTTCTGTTTATGTTGGATATCAAATTTTGCATTTCAAGATTGGTTCTGAGAGTGAAGGGGGGAGGAAGAAGCGTGTAGTTTGCAGAAATTGCACTTGCTCCTTTGCATTGTTTCTTTTGTTTGCAGCACGGACAGTGAGAAAGAACTTTCTTTTGCTTTTAGTTAGTTGTTTAGCTTGCTGAAGCAGAGAAGTTCTTTGGACTGTAGTTTTGAGGATTTTTTTGGAACTATTCAAACTTATTTTGGACTGAAAATTTAGAAAAAGTATTGGATGTTCATGCCTGTGGCCCACCAGGGCCCAGGACAGGATTTTCTAGTGCAGGAGGGACTGATAAGAGACTGAGAGAGACAAGCTACACTCCATGAAAAGGACTATCTGAATTTGCCATCTTCAGAACAATGAGAGGTTCGTTATTCATCTTTTCATGTTTGTGAATACTTTGTTGTTAAACAAACAGATTTTTCCAGTTTTCTGCAAGGAAATATTTCCTGAACTAGTGGGGAGGAGGAGCTGCTTGAATTTGCTTTCTATAAAGACCCCTTTTTCCTTCCAAATTTCTCCCAAACCAAGACATGCTTACAAGCTCCTTTTTACCCTGCTGCTTTTTGTATTGATTTCTGTAGGATGCCATTATTAAAAATACTTTTAAAGGTTAAGTACTATTGAAGTACTAATTAGGCTACTTACATTTATAAAATGTACACAAAATACTGAATAGCTAAATATATCACAGAATCACAGGTCATAGATATATTTTATTGTAAAGTATTCCTCTTCACTGCAGAACTGCCTTATTTTAAAATCATTAAATCCACTAATGATATCCACACATGTACACTATCTAAACACAGAGTATACATATAGATCTGAAATATAAAAATGGTATGAGTGTACTCTGCAGAGGAAATATAAATAGACACTCCAAAAATTACATAGAAAATTACTTCCCATTCATTTAAAAGTTTAAAGCCAAAAGAGAAATGCTATCAAATGGCTTTCTGAGTCGTGTCTGCCATAGTAAGAATGAAATCGAAGAGATCCTGGCACTGCCATATTGAGTTTCTTTGTAGGTGTTGAGCAAATGAAAAAACTTCAGTAGAGCTCTGTTTATTTGGTTTTAAGTGAGTATTTAAGTCTTTATTTCTCGATGTTGCCAATTATTTTCCTGTATGAAATATTTTTTCATGAAAGGTATTGCTCAGAAACTCTATGAAAGTATCATTTTTTCCCTGTTAAGCATGTATGATTTAAATATTAGAAGGAGCATTTTGGTAAAGATTTATCTAAAATCAGACTTTGGTAGTATATACACATTCCAATTTAAAACATAAATGAGAAAAAAAAAGTATTACAAAAATCAGTAATTACAACGTCCCAAAGTAATCCTAGAAATTTTCTATTAAATTTAGGTAAGATTAATATTATCTATCTTGGAAAATTACAGTGGAGATTTCTACCTAGTAACTAGCATTGGCTTGGGTAGTTTGAACCAACTTGTAGTCAGTGCTGCACCTAGTGAACCTGTTTGGAGGAATCCCAATCTCCCACAGAGTCTCACAGGAAGCCTGGGGGTCTAAATCATAGCTGAGGATTCCTTTAGAATTCAGAGCTTCAGAAATTTAAGAGCAGGCCGACTGAGCAGTGAAGACTTACCTCTTTTTCCAGATCTAGTCAGAAGTCTTTCCATTCAGTCCTAAATGAGGATGCCATTTTAAGGCAAGTGCTAATAACGTTTACATTTTTCTAGTCATGTGCCTAGGTACATCTCGCACTGTAGCTGAAATAAATTAATCCTAATAAACTAAGGTTTACATAAAACACTGTAGACTATCTTCCTAAGATACTCCCATCAAAAGAATTTTAAAGAGCAAAACCAAGACAGTGTTAGCAATAGAACTTTTATAATCTCAGGGAAAATCAGGAAAAAAAAAAGTTTAAGGAAAATGTATTAAGAAACCTGATACACATCAATATAACTATAAAGTGGAAAGGGCAGGGAAGTTACTAAAATAGCAAGGGAAAAAGCTTTCTGAAATGTCTTTGAAAACATATATTTCAGAATTAAATAGTTTCTATTTTGTCTTTCACTATCCTTTGTAATATAAAACTAGGTCAAGTTAAAAAATAGAAATATTATTACCTGAAAATAATCTTCTGGATTTGAGCGTCTCCCATTTTGATTCATATTCCCATTACTGTCACTTTCATTTTCATCAGTTTCAGTAACAGAAGGGAGACGGGATATAGAACAAAATCCTTTTGTGAGGGTAGTCTGTGGAAAGTGACTAAATAATAAAAAAGAGCACAAACACTTTTATCCATATATTTTCTTTCAAATGACAGTCTTCATAACTATTCTTAACAGAATTTTGTCAAAATAATTTGTGTTTCCTTTATTTTGAAAGATTCCTAGGGCAGCACAAAATCCATATCCTCATATATTTCTTGTTGTTACTGGCTTGGCACTACACACAAACCTATGGTAGAAAGACCTCTTAACTAACCCTCAAAAAAGCAAAACCCAAGCCAGCTGAAAATTAGATTATAATGTCAGAAGAGAATAAATTACTATGGCCCCTAGACAAGAAAAAATACTACTTGAATGGAGGTAAGGCAAAAAATAAAATGTTTTGTGTCAGAATGCTTTTTGTCTTTTCCCTCAAAATGGGTCTCCATAGCTACCAGACCACTAAAACAGAGGATAACCAAGGAAACCTGTGTAGGCCTATTCTGGTACTAGCAAAAGAAAGCTCCATTGCTGACTTCACTGGAGGCAGGGGTAAAAACTGAAGGAAATATAAGTAACACTTTTCTTGTTATTGAATAACTAAAAAAACAAGACCAAAACAATTTTGCATACACGCTAATTAGACTTTAGTGTGTAATTGTGCTATACAGCAATAAAGAACAAATTAAAATCTAAACATGTGTTATCTAGACCCCTTTTTAAAGGACTGAGATAATGAAAGATCAAGATCTTTTGCAGTAACAGTTACAATTATCTTGTCTTTTAGTGTTTTAAAATAATTTGTTAGAAGGAAAGGAAGAGATTAAAAATTTTCAGTCCCAACTGTGTATCTAAGTCCCTTATCTTATTTACACAGCTATATTACTTTAATGAAATGTTAATACCTGCTATATATTTTTGGCTACTACCTGTTAATTAAATCACAAAGATTAAATTAGCTAATTGTCATGGAAACTTAGCACGTTAAATAAACTATCCTTCCCCAAATGGGGCAAGTTGACCATGAAGCAACCCATAAAATATGAAAAAATAATATAAAATCTGTTAACAGGCAAATACTTCAACATCTTCATTATCAATCTCTCATAACTTTGACAGCCTGTTAATTGCTTAGAGTGTTATAGAGTGCTATTCCTACTGTTTGAAAACAAGCAGTAATTGAAGTACTTTTAACTAACAAAATGCAACTGTATCAGCAAAACAACTACATTATCAAAATACTCCAAGGTCACATCTTCCATGGAAAAATGCTGCTGTTCAAAAAATTTAAAAATATCTAACTGGTTTATTATCAGTCCATCCAATTATGATTATGAAAATGTAGAACCTGACACATATGTAGTTTAGTAATTCCATTTAGAGATGTACACAACATAAGGTGTAGACACCCTAAGAAAATACACAACAATTAACAACCTGTTGTTGGACTCAGTCTCAAGAAAGGACATATCCTCCAAAATGACATAAACCTTTTGGTGTACACTGGTTATAAGATACACTTAATGCTTCATGACAGAAGCTCAGTCAGAATAAAAGAGACAGGATTAATAATTCTAGAACTTGTCTGAATGTTCACATCATAAACTGAAGTCTGACAGAAGTGCATTATGCAGTGTGTCCTAGAAAAAAAAACATGACTCTGATATACTTTATGGTAATCTTTCTTTTCTTGTCAGGGAACAAGTATTATGCTAAGCATGGAATATTGACTAGAAGTCATATATACAGCAATTTTTGAAATGTCTCTAAGACACCCTGTATAAAGATTTTGATTTTCAAGGGTTTGTAAGATTTCCAAACAGTCTTTAACACAAGGCATTTATACAAAGCTGTGTTTTGACCATGAGCTCCTTGACCTGCACTCTCAGGCTTGTTGTAACAACTATCATGAACAGGGAACAGCCTCTTTTATTCATAAACATTGAGTGTTCCATATCAAACTTGTGATGCCCATGAAAATACTGACTGGCCAGTCAATTGTTATGTGTTAGAATTTAAAAACACCAGTAGTTTAAGGAAAAATTTGCAAGACATCAAAGACATCAAAGAATATTTGTATTTCTGGCAGCAGTAATCTATCAAAAATTCTACGCCTTTGGGCTCATTGGGTAGAGAATGTGGCGATGTGTCTTTGCCTGACAGTACTCCCCGTCCTCCAAGGTCAGAAGCCCTGAGAAGTGTGCATCTGCCTAGGGGATTGTCTGTACTGGGTGTGACAAGTGGGGACCTCTACATGCATGTGCACCCCCAGGAAGCTTTCTCAGCAGTGCAGACATGAGCAGATTGCAGGGAGAAGCAGCTAAGCCCAGAGACTCATCTCCAAAAGGAACTGTGTGCTGCATTCCCAAAACAGAAGGTGTTTGTAAGCCTCAAAGGCAGGAGGATGAGCATAATTGCGTATGTATGAATCTGTGTGCCTAATTAGAACTTCTTGGAATTAGCTACAGGAAGGTGTTTAGAAGTTTTTAGGTGTTTATTAACATTTTATAAGCATCTAGTATACAAATTTAGCTGTTGTATTGCTGATATGGATCCTAAATGTACAGTCCACTGATAGCTGATTAGTTACATGACACCAACACAGCAACAGAGGGCTTTGCCCTGAAGTGCTTCAGACATGATCTGAGCAGTCTCTCCCTGTGACACAAGTAAAGATAAACCATTGCACTTTCACAGTGCTAATGCTGAAACTACATTATATACTTACGTGTCTGTTGGTATTGTGATAATATTCAATTTGTATTTTAAAAATAGGCTAGCAATCTCAATGTATTTTTCAGGTTCCTCTACCACAGGCTCTGGGAAAAAAAGCAACTTGTTAAATATATACATTCATTAGAGTATTTAATTGTATTAATGTTGAGAAATAATTCCCAATGAGAATTCATCATGTCTAAATAATTTTTCAAGTATCATCCCATGCACTTGAATGGAACAGAAAAACCAGGGGTGGTTCTAGGTGGCATATCATGAAAAAAATTAATACTTTACACTCTGATCCTCAGCCTGTAAAGTATTAAATTGTGCCTGACTTACATGTAAGGTTGTTGAGGGTAGCTCAAAATAACTATGGCAGCACCTTTTACCTTTGCCAATTTCCTCTATTTCTTATCCCAGTATACTTTGTTAGCCTGCCTGTAACACTTTCATACTCAAGCTATCTCACATCATGCATCTAACTCCATTATGCAGTACAGACAAACTCTAGAAAGAAGATTACTCTAAAACCATGAGTTGATGCAGCAGGACTAGTCACATACTTTAAACTTTTAAAAGGTGTTCAGAAGCTTTCATGGCTCTGCATCAGAGAGCTTCTGTGTTACTCTGATAACATGCCCTCTTCATTTGCTCCACTAGAGTGCTTTTTTCAACATAAATTAAGACACTTCTCAAAGCATGTAGGAAATATGGCTAAGAGGAAGTAATACAAAATTGAGTTCAATTGAAATTAGGCTAACAGATGATAAGTATAGTCTTGAAATGATTAAAATGTAATTACAAATTTATTTTGCAGTTTTTAGTAGACAAACCTCGGGGTTCAGATGTCACAACAACTGGCTTTTTCTGACGGAAAAGCTTCCAGGGTGGAAGTGGTGGTGGTTCTGGTGGTGCTACCAGAGGACAGGACCTAGTTCTAGTGATCAGGACAGGATGGCTGTGTATATGGGAAAGCCCATATTGCCTCATCTTCTCTGAAGAATCAGCCTATGGAACATGGAAGCATAATCTGACTGAGTAAGATGATCTTTCTCCTTTTATCTGTCTAACAAACAAGAACAGTATGCACACAAAAGAATCTAACAGCTTGTACAACAAATGAAATTATTATAGTCTATCTGACAAGACTATCTAAAAATATACTGATTAGAATTTGATATTCAGTACAAAAGGTATATTTAGAAATGTTTACATGTATTTTACTTTTCATAGTAGATTCATCACTTCTTTTAACTTATTTATATAATCATAATGTACAAGTGAAGAGAATGAATATATATGAAAGCAACAGGCACAACATTTTCTTTTAAACAATGATATTTAAAAATATTTTCTGAGGGAAAAAATCCCGACTTCATGTTGAATTTATAAAGGGGAATTCTAAAATCAATTGGTCTTTTAGATAACTTATAAAAACTCCATAACGTATTGCTTTAAACCAACACATCATTGAAGCTATGCTTTTGATGGCTCATTTATAAAACACATTAAAGACACTTCAGTTGACCTGTATACCAAAGCTCTTAGGAACAGACTTAAGAGCAGTTTTAGATGTGGACATTGAGTGGTGCTCTTCCCACTAAAATAATAATAATGGTCCAGTGCCTAACATGATAACTGAAAATTCTGTTAAAAGATTTGTACATCCTTTTAATTATAAAAGCACGCTTTCTTTTACATGCTAAATAAATCACCAATAACTTATTTCTTTAACATACTCATCAGCAAGTCTCTGCTTCCACTAATTTTAAAATATTCCTTAGGTTCTGTATTTATGAACTCTGTAGTGAAGAATATTGTTGTGATTGTCAGTTTCTTGAAGAGTGGGGAATGAATTAAATTAAAAATGCTAGTTTAAACATCTAAGATTAGAAAAGATTTTGAAGATAACGTTAGGTGTCATAAAGGAGAATTTAGCTGTTGAGTTCACTACACACTTGTATGACTCAATTACTAATTTTTTAAAAATTTTATTTGAACAAACTAAGACAAAGTCAAGCCACAACAATCCGAGGAAATCCATACTATAACGCAAAGCTAAAATGGATACTGCAAAAATTCAGGAGGGGAATTCTGGCACAACTGCAGTCAATGACAAAGTTTTCTCCAAGTTTAGGGAGTGACTCTTATCTCAGTGAATCAATTTTCTAAACTTTATTTCAATCAGTGTCATTTATCTCAGCCATGAATACAGCTTGAAAATGGTGGGGTTTTTATCCATAAGAAATCCTCTACACTTCTATATTTAACTTCTGTCAACTTCCATTTTTCTATCAAGTCTTTACTAAAACACTAGTTTAGACATATAGATTCATCTGTCTCATCCTATTTAGTCTACCATACCTCTTTTTTAGTAATCTCTTTATCCCAACAGACTGTAGTCAAGTTTGAGACTCAGGGTGTTAGGTGGCAGGAAAGATATAAGCCCATATCCCCCATTCCACTTTGCTTTTTGATGGCTAGCATTACTTATTATTAGCAAAGAGACAATACTGACTGAGACCTTAAATTAAAAAAAATTCAAACAATATCACAGATAACAAGTTAATCTTCATAATTACATAAAATACACAGCACAATTTTAAAAAATAAAACAATACAACAATTAAATGCACTAAAGCATAACATTTGCAAGCCATTTCTAGAAATTTCTTTACTCTATGAAGCTAACTGGTTTCCTGAGAAGGCATCTTAAAATGTAATGATCTAATTAAGATAGATTTGATTTTAATGTACAAAAAAGAAAGGGAACCTAAGTACAAATCAACTCAAGAAAGCCTGCTCTGGCACTATAAAAAGCTTTCTGGGGAGCATGAGTGACTAAGTGGAAATTTCAGTGTTGCTTTTACCCCAGCTGCATTAAGTGCGCTTTGTCCAGGTGTTTCACCAGTTACAACACTAATGATAGAAATTAATATAAACATGCTATTTCTTATATAACAACAAACAAAATACTGGAAAATGTAGATCAGGGAGTCTTAACTGTAGTCTTCAAAAAATTAAAGTTCATGTTTTTCAAGTAATTAGAAAACTTAAAATAATTAGACTTTCCATTCAGAAGTGTCTCATCATGATACATTTACTAGTCCACATCTAGTCTCTTGCAGGAGACTTCAGCTTCTGGGATCCTGAGGAAAGTGGAGGTAAACTGAGAAAAATCAGCAGGCTTTGGTAGGAAAATTCATGCTCAGAATACAGAAGTACCAAAATACAAATTTAACTGATAGTCATCATCTAGTGACTGTTTCACTGTGCTAATTGTATTCTTTTTGTTACAACATTGTTGCAACAAAATGAAACACTCTGATTACAAAATAAGTAATCCTGTCTGAGTTTTCCTGTCCTGAGAGCACAGACTTACCATTCGTGTTAACACAAAAATATCCTCTTCGAATAAATGCAGCGGTATGCAGCCAGCATACACGACCATTTCTGGCTGGGTTGGCACAGGTGATTCTACAAAGAAAACATCAAAATGCTTTGGAACAAGGTAAACAGTAAAAAATGCAGCTATACCTCACGTTAAATTATTGTGCTTTCTCTGCCTTATTTTTATTACTATTTTCTTTGTCTGACTGCTTAGTCAAAAGAAGAGCTCATTGCAATGTACTTTGAAAAGAAGCCATGGATGAAAAAAAATCCCACCTCGTTTGAAACATCAACAGTATTTGCATATTTTAGTTATTTTACATAAATGAGTAACAGAAAATACAATTTAAAAATATGACAGGTCAGAGGCAGCTTCCAACAGTGGGGTTTTTTTGTTTCAAATTTTACAAACAGTAGATACTAGCATAAAGAAAACAATACACATAATCCTTGTAGATGAAGTAAAAACATCCTGATTTTGTAAGCATCTAGTATACAAATTAAATGCTAGTTAAATGCTTCTCACCAGAGAAGGCAAAATTTGATCTTGCCAACAAAAGGATCCAAAGCCAGAGCTCTGGCCATTACTGCCAAGGGATATGGAGAGTGAGATATGTAATCTGAGAAACATAGTGCTTGTAAACCAGGGTTACTGCTCTCACTTCTGTCAAGCAGATGAAAAAATAGAGGTAATAATGGCTGCCTCAGACAGCATGAAGCTCTTACCCCACACACTTTCTAGGAGCCTGTAATTCTGCTATAGGCAAGGAACACAAACAGGGGCACATTCACTTTGTCAATCCCAGAAATCTGTTGCACTCGGCAACTATACGATCATCTCGTACTCTTATCTGTGAAAAAAGCCATTGCTAATTCCTGAACAATGAAGAGAAGCCAAGGATGTCTGACAGTCAGTTCATGCATGCTGAAGGGAAATTAAAAGTTTAAAACATAATACTTGAAATATACATCTCTGGTTTTACCAAAAAGACATCTCAAAAAGTAAGATATCTATTTCTCTCTATTTTTCCTTAGTCATCTAAGAAAACCTGGAGACAAGATTTCAGTACACAGGTTGTGAAACCTGTGTTTCATGGAAAGTTTTTTAGAAAAAATTTCATCACAGAAAGAGTTGTTAATCGTTGGAACAAGCTGCCTAAGAAAGTGGTTGAGCCTTCATTAAAGGAGGTATTTAAAAGATGTGTAGATGTGGCACTTAGGAACATGGTTCAGTGGTGGGCTTGGCAGTACGGGTTAACAGCTGGATCCAATGCACTTAGAGGTCTTTTCGAACATAAATGATTCTATGCCCATCTAACACTCCAGTAAAATTATCTGTGTCTGTCATTGCTCCCTTCAGCTTCACCTCAATTATAGAAAAAATCCTGCCTACGTTTAGTAAATATTCAACTGGAAATAAAGCAAAGCTATCTGCATATAAACACGCAAGTGTCTGGAAAATATAATTTATCAGACCTAAAATCTATTTATTTAGAGGGTATGCAGCATTTTATTCTCAAAGTACTATATCTTTGCATCTCAAATAATCTTCCAGGAATTCAATTACCCAATTAAACATAAGCTAAAGGCAAGTAAGAGTTATTTTCTAATGTATTCTTAATTTTTCTCATTGCATGCATGTGATTTCCATGTTAACAGCAGCTCTTGGGTTAGTTGAGGGTTTCAACTTATTCAAAAGCAAGGCTATAATTAACTTTAATCTCAGTCCTTACCTGAATATCTGATCTATTACAAACACAGCAATATTACACAAATACAGCAATATTAGCTATGCTACCCTGCACATTACAGACTGTATGTGCCACAAGGCATACCAATCTCTTTGCATGTGAGAAGTATTTCACAAATAAAAGTATTTAATCAAATACCAGGTGGAATGTAAAGCTGTCGTACTCAGTCCAGATGGATTGTGAAATAAAATGTCTGCAGGGCAGACAATAAACAGCAATGAACAAATTATTAGAGCATGCAAATGATGAACCAAGCACATCATATCCACTTTAATAATACTATTACAATACTAGTACATTATGCCAGTAGCTTTAAAAATTATGTATTATTTGATCTTTTTTATTGTATAAAAAAATGAGGATGATTTACACAAATTATTTGGAACCAAGTAAAATGATGATTAGTGTCAATTCAGCATTTGGGGAGACTGGTAAAACTGACAGCCTCAGTAAAAACTGCATTATTATATGAAAAATATTATACAGTACAACAAAACAGTTTTAACAAAGCCTATTATTTCTATCCATCAGTGTGGATATAAGAATTCTGCAGTGCTTTGTTAAAAATTCTGAATCCATGTAGCTACTTACATTTCACAGTTGCAGCTTTGAAAATTCACTTGCAGAGAATGAATACTAAACAACCTGAACAAATGCTCCAGTCCCTTTGAGAAGGGAAAGTAAGACTTGAATTGATCCATGTAAAATACATATCCAGTCACTTAAAAAGTAAGGCCAGCAATTACAATTGTTGGTTTGAATAGATCTTAACCATTTTTATTTGTTTATATATTTTGCATAGGACTTGCAAAAAAATTCTCACTCTTAATGTTTCTTTTAAATATTTACCTATCAATCAAGAGCTGATAGTATAGTTTAATTTGTGAAGGACTAATGATGCCAGATGAGGACCACAGAGGTGATGTAAGGACTAGAGAACCTCTCCTATGAAGAAGGGCTGAAAAAGTTTGTGTTATTCAGCCTGGATTGGAGAAGGCTCCAGGGAAAACTCAGAGTAGCCTTCCAGTATCTAAAGAGGAGCTTACAAGAATGCTGAAGAGAGATTCTTCGGGCCATGGAGTGATAGAACAAGGGACAATTGTTTTAAGTGACCCCTGGCTTAGATGTAAAAAGAAAATTCTTTACTCTGAGGATGTTGAAGCACCAGAAGAGGTTGCTCAGAGAAGCTGTGGATGCCCCATCCCTGGATGTGTTCCAGGCCAGCTTGCACAGGGGTGGGAGTGAGAAATCTGGCCTAGTGGAAGATGTTCCATGGCAGAGAGTTGGAACTAGATGATCTTTAAGGTCCCTTCCCACCAAAACCATTCTATGAAAACACATCAGTTGACTTTCAATATCCTGATCATCAGGTGTGCAGCTCAGATGTTAACTTCTGCTCTTGTGATAGGCATGGATTAGCTTTGCGTATTGGAAGGTTTGCATATTTTTTAGTTTTCAGAAAAATAACTTCTGTGCTCTTCAGAATTGACATAAATATCACAGAATGATGATATGCACTTGAAAAACCAAAACATTAGGCTTCAATCCATCTTGTAAATGAAAACTCTCAAATAAGTCAAAGAAAAATTATAAGAACATTACAGTTATGTGACACTTAGTGCCTCTGATGAGTACAGATCTACTTGTTTGATTTCAAAAACTTCTATGTATAATAAAAATCTCAACACTTCTGTGACATAGAAAATATTACCTTTAATTACAGAATTCATATCAATCAATGAGATGAGCAAAATACATGGCTGAGTTGTAGAACAAGTTCCTAGCTAGCATCCTTTCAAATGGAGTACTGTTCCCTTTCCAGCAGTTCAGAAATTATTAAGAAACTCAGTCATTTGGAAACCTAAGTAAAAGCAAAGCAGTGATTCTTTATAGGAACAAGGTGACTGTGTACCTTGTTGCATATAGGTAAAACCTTACAAAGGGAAGGCCTTGTGAAATCATGGCTCAGGCTGGTTACTTTGGCTAAGCAGAAAAGGACTATGGGAAAGTGACTCAGCTGAATTAGAGGTAGAAAAACAAGTTATGTTCACATCGTGGTATATGGTGTTTGGTTGAATTATGTCTGCTACAATTTAAAAATACGTGACTGATAATGGGCTAACAGCTTAAAAGGTCTGGTTTGTACAATAAAGCAGCTCTCCTTTGCACCTGTCTGAGGACCCTGTGTCACTTCGGACCCTCACCCCACAGTACCTCATATCATACCATTGTAAAAACTGCTCATAAAACAAGGGGATGCCCTACATATGAAAGGTTTGTTACCAGAAGAAAAAGCTGCTGAGTAGAAAAGTGCAGATTTGTATGCTAAAATGGGTCACTGGGAACATAATGTCTCCCAAAACTTCCTGAAGACTAGCTGACTGATAAGCCAAAGGATCAAAGAATTGGTTGCTCTCAGGAAGAGTTCAGCCTGAGCATGTCAAAGGCTGGTTATTCAGTTGGATTCACAACTGGATGAATAGAGAAACAAGTTCAATGGTTCAATGATCCTGCAACTCATACTGCATTTGTGGGGTGCAGCAGGCATTGGTGTGACTGCAAGTGGTTCAGATCTGAATATGTTTGTATTGGATGTGGCTGGGATTGAGCTTTCATCAGGGCAGTCCTTGCGGTGCTGTTTTAGATACGTGACCAAAAAACTGGGGGGTAACACACCAGTATGTCAGTGACTGCTGAGCTGAGCTCACACACCAATAAAACTGTTTCTCACTTCATGACCCCAGCATGAACACTGGGAGTGGGCAAACGGTTCAGTCCTCATTCTCTGCCCCATCCCACTGTGGAGATGGGTGGCAGCCAGACAGCATCAACTCACCACAACCATTATAGCCCATACAATATCAAAAGCCTGTAAGAGAAGTCCACAAGTATTTAGAAGTAACTGGTACTTCAATGTGTCATGAATAACAAGGTCATGAATATACAATGCAATGAATACAGGTTTTGCCATTTTAAAAGTCAAATATAAATAATATCTGGAGTAGTTAAATATCTCTTTAGAAATAGTCCATATTTATCACAAAGAACAAAAATTTCCTTGAAGTCAACAGGTAGAGTTAAAGCTTGCAGCAGGGAAATAAGAACTTTTATCATGCTGGGAATGAAACACTTTTCAAGTAACTTAAAAATGAAAACAAAACAAAAAAATATTTGCTGCATTAAAGTTACCGTTACAAAATTCCACCAGAATAATTCAGGTACTTTTTACAACTACTGCCTCTAGAGTCTGACTGTGAATCAAGACCTAGTTTCAGATATTATTTTATGCACGACAATGGTTCTACTATCCTGGGCCACTCTGCAGACCATGTGTTTCAAAGTCTGCAAGATTTCCCTTTTTTGGCTACACTCTCACATGAAAAATCATTGTAATTCAGTATTATTTCAAACTACAATTCCTTTTTTTTTCCCTTGCAGTATAATAATCTTAAATTTGCTCTGTTACTATAGAGACACCTACCTCTTACTCTTCTCCAAAAGTCTTTTCTGGTTCAAACTTAGGATAAAAGTTATCTGATCAATGTACTTGAGCCCTGAATTAATAATCTTCCTGATAACCTCTTCACAGGACACTAATTCTCTTTCAGGAAAAAAGCATAAACTGTGCTTTAAGTGGCAGAAAAAAAATCTAAATATCATGTCATTTTTCACATGGAACCACTGCCTTTTTTTTTAGTGCTCTTTTCACCCATTTTGCATAATTTCTAGAATACATATCTTGGATCTTTTTGCTCAGAGGTGACCTTATCACTCTCTACAACTCCCTGAATGGTGGCTGTAGACAGCTGAGGGATGGTCTCTTTCTCCAGGCAGCAACTGGGAGAACAAGAGGACACAGTCTCAAACTGCATCAAGGGAAATATAGGTTGGATATTAGGAAGAAGTTTTTCACTGAGAGAGTGATTAAATACTGGAATAGTCTGCCCAGGGAGGTGGTGGAGTTACCGTCCCTGGATGTGTTTAAAAAGAGACTGGATGTGGCACTTGGTGCCATGATCTAGTTGAGGTATTAGAGCTGGGTTGGACCCAATAATCCTGAAGTTCTCTTCCAACCTACATATTCTGTGATTCCCTTTTGCTTTCTTTTCTCCATGATGTGCTAGAGTCAAGCATATTCACAAACACCTCAGCTCCTATTCCCCACCAGCTACATTAAAGCAAAGTACAATCCTGTAATATATTTTTAAATTTACTGCTGTTTAACTCATTTAGTGGTATGTAAGGTAGGAATTTAAATATATTTGCTGATGACAAACAACAATCTTGGTTTGCTGTAGTTTAAAGCTATTTAAAACACTAATTTTAATCAAGATTCAAATAAAGAAGCAGGAAGAGCACTTATGTAGTAAATTTCATTTTTATTTTGCAGACATTTCCCTTAGGAAGATATTCTACCTATTCCCACCTATTGATTTACAACTGCAAATTTTTCCAGTTAAAAACTGGCTTTTGACACTAGTCACATGGAAATGCCACTTATATCCAAACATAAGCCAAGAGTATATGAGCTTACTGTACTTTTGTGAAGATCTTCTACAGTTTATGCTAGTAAATTTGACATATCTTGATTGTTTAGCTGTCTGATTACTTGTGATTTTTTTTAAAAATGTATTTTCTTGAAATTTTGGGGGGCTTTTTAAATATTAAATATAAATGCACAAAGGAAGAATTTACCTAATTTTTGTGCTCGTATGAATATATCAATACAGAAAGTAAATTCATCACTATGTATTTCCTGGACAAAGATTTTTAAAAAATTAAGATTTACATCATGAAGTGAATTCTAACAAATATTTCTGCAACACCCTCCCCTCCAACCCCAGCTCCCCTGCTCTTTGACAAAGAAGCATTCCTTCTTTTTCCAATTGCAATTTCATGTATAAAGTAGATATTGAACAAATAAATTATGAAAGAGTTGTTCTGTGTTTTTAAACACAGAAGAACTGTAAGTTAACTTGCCACTAAAACAAAGTACTGAAATATACTATTCTTAATCTATGTTACAAATTAGGTTAGAATGACTTCAGCACGTAACGCGAGTTATAAACAACTACAGTTTAAACTAAATAAAAAAAGTAAATACAACCTCCCCCCAGTTAAGCTCAAAACCAAATTAAAGCAAAGCCTTTTGCTTTACATAAACTCCTGTCTATATTTTTAGCTTCGAAACAATAGAACTTACTTTCTTCTAAGTCTTGAAGGCCTTGGTCTTTTGACAACTTTCCTGGAGACTGAAGTGCTACCTTTTTTTCTTTCTCTCCTCCTTTTTTTTTCTTTCCTACTTTTTTCTGCTCTGCTTTTTCTATTAAGCAAAATAAAAATTAACCATTTTTCTTTCTCAGACAAAGAGTTTCAGTCATCATATGTCATACAGTGCAAATGCTTTAATAAGATTTTAGATAAATTTTAAAAACAATCAACCACAGACTCTTTGAAGTCAAGAGTTGGGATACAATAATAAACTAATATTCATTAAATTATTTTATTTAAATAAATAAAAATAAGAATGTAGTTCTTACGATGTAAATGAAGATTTACTGTGAAGGAGCCAGGAAGGCTTTGGTCCTACCTTTTAGTTATTGCAAAACTTTTATGTTCTTACTGCACTGTAAGAAATCATTGTATTTCTGGCACTGTGCCAAACATTTTCTTCATGTCCTTGCTCTCAAGCATCAGTAATTACAAAAAAAATTCAAATGGATAATGCACAGATTCCCAATGGACATAGAATTAGAAAGTCTCCCACAATCCAAACATTCTTTGAAGCTTTAGAACTTAGACTACAGAAAAAGACTTCTTAAATGCACAAAAATCCCAACCCATAGAATTATAGAATAGCTTAATGATGC
This sequence comes from Pycnonotus jocosus, assembly GCA_013400435.1. NCBI lineage: Eukaryota > Metazoa > Chordata > Aves > Passeriformes > Pycnonotidae > Pycnonotus > Pycnonotus jocosus. The sequence goes on along the minus strand of VWYP01032742.1, from coordinate 572,326 downwards.
TTTAAGACCATCTAGTTCCAACCCTGCTGCTATGGGTATGGACACCTTCCATTAGAGCAGGTTGCTCACAGTCCCATCCTGGCCTTGACCACTTCCAGGGAATGGGCAACCAGAACTTCTTTGGGGAACCTATGTCAGGAGCTCACTATCCTCAGAAAGAAATTCCTTCTAATATTCAATCTAAACCTGCCCTCTGTGAATTTAGTCATTCACTCTTGTACTATCACTACATTCCCTGGTAAAAAGTCCTCTCCAGCTCCTGGTACTGGAATGTGCTTCAAGGTCTCCCTGACTCCCAGCTCTCTGACTGCCTTCATAGGAAAGGTTCTCTAGTGTTCTGATCATCTTAGCAGCCCTCCTCTGGACTTGTTCCAACAGGTCCATGTCTTTCTTGTGCTGGGACGCCAGAGCTGGATGCTGCAATGCAGGTTAGGGTCACACAAGAACAGAGTAGAAGAGGAAGACCCACCTTCCTCATCCTGCTGGCCACACCACTTTGAATGCAGCCTAGGTTACAACTGCCTTTCAGGGCTGTAAGCACACACTGTTCACTCATGTACTGCCTTGCATCCTCCAGAACACCCACGTCCTTCTCCACAGGGCTTGCTCTCAGTTCTTCCAGCCTGTACTCTGCCTCAGACTATCTCAATCTGGTGCAGCACCTTGCACTTGGACTTTCTAAACCTCATTTAGATCCTCATGGGTCCAACTCTCAAGTTCATACAAGTAATTTTGAATGGCACTCCTTCCTTCCCTTGTGTTGACTGCACAACACAGCTTCGCAGAATCACGGAATGGTTCAGGCTGAAAGGGACCACAGAGGGTCATCTGGTCCAACCTCCCTGTTCCACCAGGGTCATACTAGAGCACATGGCATGGGGTTGCATCCAGACAGTTCTTGAGTATCTCCAGTTTAAAGCCATTCTCAGTGAAGGAGAATCTACAATCTCTCTGGGCAATGTGTTCCACTGCTTGGTCACCCACACAGTAAAGTTCTTCCTCATGTTCAGGTGGAGCTTCCTGTGCACCAGTTTCTGCCCATTGCCTCTCTTCCTATTGCTCAGCACCATGGAGCAGAGCCTGGCTTCATCTTCTTGGAACCCACCTTTTAGATACTTATACACACTGATGAGGTCCCCTCTCAGTTGTCTCTTCTCAAAGCTGAACAGGCCCAGCCTGCTCAGCCTTTCCTTGTAAGAGATGCTCCAGTCTCCCAATCATCTTCATTGCCCTCTCTGCTGGACTCATCCAGGAGCTCCATGTCTCTAATGTGCTGAAGAGCCCAGGATTGGATACAGCATTCCAAACGCACACTGAATAAAGGGGCAGGATCAGCCTCCTCCACCTGATGGCGATACTTTTCCTATTGTATCCCAGGACATCATTGTCCTTCTTGACCCCCAGGGCACACTGCTTACTCAGGGACAGCTTGTTTTCCACCAGGACTCCCAAGTCCTTATCTCTCATGGTGACATGGATGGCTTTATGTCATCCAAACACTAATCCCAAACATCAACAGAACATCTGAACAAAGCTTTTAGTCTCAGAGTTGGAGATTACAGAGCTGTATTACAACACAATGGTTCCCTGATTCTTAGCTATTTCAGTTACTAGTAGAATTTTTATGTCTTAGGCAGGAGTAAATTTACTTAGTTTTCTGGGAAAAAAATTACAGCACCCTGTTGGATGAGCAACAGTGCTGTTCCCAGTGGCATGCCCGTTCCAAACTCTGAACTATCTACCACACTGAAGGCTAGGACAAAATGATAGGAGGATTTCCTAAGAGATAATACTACCTCAGTCAAGTAACTTCTAAGTGTTTTATAACATTTTTGACATTCAGACATAGCTTTTGGGATTCAAAGCAAGGAAGTCAGATGTCTCCAAAAATCTAGGAAGAAATAGAAATTTTAGCATATGCTTTGTACTCTCCAAAGGCATGAGAAGTGGCATGAAATTGCACCCATGCCTTCAAGTTAAAAGCAGCAACTAAGAAAACTCAGTCCCAAATAAAAACAATGAAGAATAATATAACTGGAACAAACAAGTTTCTAAATGTAAGGGTTTTTTCATTTAAATGTAAATAGGATTAGCAGCTCTTGAAGAAAATGATTGCCTATACCTAGTAGCATAAAAGAAAAGTTGCAACAAATAAAAATGCAGGTAGCCATTACAACATACTTGTCACAACTGTGTAGGTAATGACAATTTACAACACCCATTATGAAATGTATAATTAATTGATGGTCAGAGAAGTGTTGCCTTTGGAGAAACTGTAACCTCCCTGATTAGTATCTCTCTGCAAGGAACCAGACTTTAGAGAAATGGCTGTGACATGTATCTAAAATAATCTCTGCCAGAAAGTGAAGTTATTTTTATAAAATAAAAGACTAGTACTGGTTGCAATGAGATCTATAGCTAAAACAAAAGTATTTTGAATTGACATCATTGTAACATGTTTAGTGAAACAACAAACCCTCAGAGATGCATGTGGCAATATATGCAAAATATACTTATTTGAAAGATTATGTTAAACTTATTTCTGCTTGGACTACAAAGATTAGACTATGTAAAATTAGAGACCTTTGCTAACGCTGGTGGCAGTCTCTGCTTTGCTAACGCTGGTGGCTGTCTCCGCTCTCTCAGTTATATCTGGCACCTTATTTGTAGGTGAAACTTCACTTTTTAACTCTGAGTCTTTTGTCTCTTCAGGTTGTGTGTCATCCTGAGTGGTCTCAAGCTCTGGAGTCTTCTTCTCTGGCAGCTTGAATTCTGGCACAATCTCTTTCAAAAAGCCCCAAACTTTGTCCAAGTATGCAGGCCTTTAAGAGAAAACACAAATGCCTATGTCAACAGCAGGGATATTTCCAATAAGAGAAGAAAGTGTGATTTTCATTTAGATAGCACTATACCACAACTGACAGTCCAACTCTAAAAAATGCTACTGCGTTATTTTAGTAGATAGAACACACTCTGTATCAGAAATATTTGTTGAGACAGCTTATAGAAAGACCCATAAAAAAAGAAGTTGTGGTTAGAGATGCATGCAAATAAAACATCCTTTAAGATTTTTAGCAGATACAAATTGTGGCAGAGAAACTTGCAGACCACTTTACAACTACACAATGCAATGTGTTTCTAGCTCTGTATATTAAAAAGCTTCTCAAAGGCACTAACAAACCGGAAAGGTTTTGATATGACTTAACTGTTGCAGTCATGTTTTCCACAGAAACTCAGTGATTCCAGAAATAATCTCAAACAGGGTCATAAATGAGTTTTATTCAAGCCAACTGCATTAAACTTTTTTTTTTACATAAAATAATTGGTTGTAAAATGAGCTAAAGTCATCTCATACTACTATTCCAAAGACTTTGCAGTATTCACCTTTTCACATTCCACAATACAATATACTTTTAAGTAAGTGAATACTGTTTTTGCTCTTGAAGTTATAAAACCAGCTATAGAAAGAAATAAAATTTAGGCTACTTAGATTTTTAAGTCCTTGAACTACATACCCACTACTGTAGGACACAAATACATAAAAAACTTAAATTGCAAGAATAGCTTGAGACATAAAAATTACAAAAAACCAGAATAAAATATTCTTTGACTGAATTTATTTAATAGTGAAATATGGTTATAAATAATTATATCTAAGTCAATTATATATAAACCATTACTATTTTTTATCTATATATTCATTTGAATGTGTATATCAAAGGGCAAAAATGTGTAATTCAAAAGAAAAAGTCTAAATATTTAGTATCAGTATCCAAGTAACTCATTTAACAAAAAGAATGTCAAGCTGAAAAGTCAGAACGTCTTTCTTTAAAAATACAAAATGAACATAAAACACACAGGAAACAAGAAAAATGTTGTTGTAGGTAGGAAACACTTTTTTTAGTTGAAACTAAAAGTCTGCTAACTGTTACAATTTGAAGGGTGGAAACATCATACTAGCTGACATTGATTACTTCCAAATTCACAACATATATTTTCTATGGTATATTCTGATACAAACTTATTATTATCAGCAGACATTTTGTAACTGCATACTAAATAAACAGATTTCTCTAACCTTGTTTTCATCACAATGTTTAATATTAGTTAAATTAATTTTATGAAGAATACGCATCAGCATGATAAATAGTTTTAAAACTGTATGACTTAACAAGAAAAACAGAATAAAACTGCATTTCTCAAAGGTACGTTTCCCCTAGTGCCTGAATTATAAACCATTCACTTTCCAAAATTGATGGTGAAGGACTTTCAGGGCTTAGCTTTATTTTTCATAATGCCTTATACAATTAAATATTAAACAACTAGCACATAAATTGTTTAATAAAAGAACATACTGGAGAGGAATAACTTCTGGTATCCATCCAGTCAGTGTTTGTAGAACTGTAAATTCCTCCATCTCTCTTTTCCCAGTTTCATGTATACTATAAGACAAAAGACAACATTTTACAATTACAATGTAACCAATACATTAAACTCTGTAGTCTACATTGCTTTCTGTAGGAATAAGACCATACACAGAATAGTTTGATGAAAAACAAGTAATTAGTTGCAATTTAAGGAGTTATCCAAAGAACTGCAGACTACTCCCCTACAAAGTCAATGTCTTTGCATCAAGTTAATTATTTTAGTTTTCTCTCTGGTACAATGGCATTTTTTTTCCAACTTTGTTAGCAAGCATACTACATATACTTGCTCACAGTTGCAGGGTTGGAGATGTGGGTTTGAAATCCCTTGTGCTAAAACAGGGTTACAATTCTACAACTTCCATTTCCTGAGCAGCTTCTCTAACTCCCAGGTTATTCTGAACAAGCTGGTTCTACTTCCATTCTAGCAAAGTTCACTGTTTCAAACTGGCCCTCTCCTACTCTCTGGAGAGGCTTCTCGAGAGGACCAAGGCCAGAGATGCCAGCACTTGTATGGCTAACCCTTATGCTCTGGAGAAATTCAGTATTTCAATCACATTCTTGCAAACAGTTTCCTAACAGGCAGCTCTAGGCAACTCCTTAGCCTGTGGAAACATACTTTAGATGACTCTTCTGACAAACATAACTTGATATGATAAGAACAGGGAAGCTTCACAACCCAGACGGGTGTTTTGAATTATTTTCTCAAGATTATTCATTTAAACTCTTGGTGTTCATTGCTCATTTCATAGGAGCCTGTAGCCATAATTATCAATCACTGCATCATAGGCCTCTTCTACTTTTCTGGTCACTTCTAAGAAAGTGGATCACTGTACACAACAGCACAACTGTAGCAAAGGTATCAAAAGCAGCTCACGAAACTCTACTTTCAATATTGGTTGAGTCAATACTCATCAAGGCTGACAATAACAATTTCCTTAAGATTTCACAGATATTTCTCTTTGGCAGAAAGCCACAGGTAAAGTTTCCAGGAATAATGTTAAACAAATGAAGCAAATAACAAGAGTATTCCAGTTTCTTTGTAATTTTTCTATGAATAAATTTACAAACACATCTAAAAGGAAACCCTACACATTCTGTAGCTATAGAGGATTTTGTTTTATTGATTTACAGAGTCAGCTTTCAGAAGTGGATAAATGTCATTACAAAAATTTAGCAAAATATATTTCCTACATACACTAAACCAAATTTTTGCTATTACCACTTGACTTCACAAAGCAAAGCAAAAATGAGATGACAAAGCATACCTAGTATTTGCTAACTTAATGATAGCTTTGGACAGCAACATTGGCCAAAGTTCGTTCTGGCAGGTTGTAGCTGGCAATAACAAATTGTCCTCTTCACTGAAAGGCATAGTGTCATCCACAACGATCTTTCTCCAACACCCCTGTGACAGGAGAAGGGGAGGAAAGCAAATAGAAAAACAATTAGTTTGTGGGCTGGCAACTGAAGTATATATAAGAGCACTTTTAATGCTTTTCTAAGAACCCAGTTCTACTGTAACTTGATTTACATCACAGATGGCTTTAAAAGAAGTTCTCATATAATATATGAGAAGCATGGAAATAACATTCATAGCATTTTATTAGTGCTCTGACTTATTTGTTTCAGAGATTAATCTAATTACCACTATTTCCAAATATATTTCATCTCATACGCATAGTACATCATGTGCACACATTCATTGCTGTTTCTTCAGCTGCCATGACAGATGCCTTAGAAACAGCAATGATAAAAAAAGGTTTAACTAAGATAGCAGCTTTTTAAATGCCTCTTTAAGTCTCAGTCTGGAAAATACTTGTGATATAAGCGGTCCCCTTGCTCCCCAAAAATTACCCAGGAATGTTGATGGCGGTTAGTCTCCTGTTAAGCATTACAATAGTATTTTATAAAACTGTATACTAAACAAAAACATGATCAAATGTTAAAAAAAATTCCTACATCTCCAGGATAAGAAATAAACAGGTAAGACAAAGCACTGATACCTCCAATACCAGATACTTTATTAGTAAACTAAGCTAGTATTCCATAAAATAATCTTGTCTACCATTCCCCAAATAAAAGTCTCTGTCCTAGTAATGAAGATATAATAGAAAACAGCTGGGCCAATACCAAGTAATTCTGCTAATTCACCCACAAAATGATGAAGAATGACCAAATCACTAAAGGGTTCACCATGTGTTGTCAGAGAGTGCAAAATCATTGTCCTCTGCTTGTAACTAAACTATGGATTCAAGCTGAAATAACAGCTGATTAATGCTATGAATTCTATAGGTCTGAGGAGAAAACAAATTTAGGCCAGAGGGCAAAGATATTCAAAATGCATAAACGAAGCTAATAAATTTTACAATAAGAACAATTTTGTGACAACCAAAACAAAATATTTAAACTTCCCTAGTTTGAAAAGGACCTAATCAGTGATATGATCACATATCTCCTCTTCCAAAAATTGCTGAAGATTTCTTGGGAGAACAGTATAAGTTGATAAGTAAAGGAAAAGAAACCGAAAGGTTTTTTTTAAATGTGGAGCAGATCTACAGATGGAAAAAAGTGAGAGAAAAATAAATACAGGAAACAAATGCAAGAAACTTTAGGAATGCAGTGAAAGTAGAAAGTGGGGTAGAATTTTTATATTGCACCAATTATGTGAAAAAAACATTATCCACAGGTTTGATGTCTTGCAGAACATGACTGGAAGTATCTGTCTTTAAATACACTTAGATACAAAGAGGTCTGTAAAGTCAGACAACTAAAAAATTACTTACACATAAAAAAAAATTTTTAGCCTAATACACCAGAGGTGTGGGCCATATGTCTAACTCTACTAAGCATTTGCATCAAACCTACAAAACTACAAAAATAAAATATTGCCTTTGCAAGTAATAACATATTTATCAAGCCACACAAGCTGTACAAAAATCACATGAACTGTAAGAGGCATTTTAATTAACAAGTACCAACAGTTTCTCAGTTTTTCTACTTCTAAAAATCTATGTATTTTCAATATTAAAATACATGTCCATTAACAATTAAAGTTTGCCATGCTAGCTGCATCATATTTTTATATTGTTGGAGGAAACTACTCACCATCCAATAAAGTTTCAAAACATATTTTCCAAACTTATTATACAGTGGTATGTGTTCCTTGGTAGCTTTACATAAGGCATAAATATGTTCCCAAGGTTTCCAAACAAGTGTGGGTGTTTCACTATCTAAGGAATTTTCATTATGTATCCTCCAGACAGCATGGATTTCACTTACAATCCATCTCATCAGCTAAAACAAGAGAAAATAGAAAAAAAATAATTTCAAGTAACATATATTTGAAAAAAAATTCAAGTTATGTTATAATGATCAAAGAATAAAACAAATCCTGTTTTGCAAATGAAAAAAGTGGCATAAAAAGATAGCTATGGTTTAATGGAATAATTAATTTCACTGTTACATCTCTTAGAATCATTACAATACCTATCTACAATAACACAAGACTTCATGAATCTCAACGTAAAAGCACAGTATAAATAAAGTTATTCATCATTTAACAAGGACAAATGAAGAAATACGACCTTAAAATAAATTATGTTACAGGACTTGTGCGTTGTCACTTGTTTAATTGCTTATTAAAAGTCAGCTGCTAAAAATCAGTATTGATTTCAATTGTCACTATTTGTACTCAGGAAAAAAAATCCTAAATTAATTAATACACTTAGTAATTTTTAAGACTTAAAATAACAGCTTTAACTGATCATGATTTATGTGTTTTTATATGCAGATTTCTGATAGATGCCATACTTTCACAAGTATTACTAAACCGTTACAATAATTTATATAAACTGGAATGAAAAAAAGTTTTTACTATAAGAAACTTGCCCTAAAATTAATTAGTGGTTCTATGGGCACCCCAAGAAACTTGCTCTAAAATAAATTAATGGCTTTGTGGACTTCAAAATCTACATGATCTGTCTTCCGGTGTTTGCTCCCTTATATCTCTGATGCTGAATTTTGCATTGATGTACTGAATGAAGTAGAAATTAAGTAATATTACATTCAGTAAGGCACTCAGATGCCTTGGTTCCACCTGGTTTACATTTTCCCATAACCTGCAGAAATTCAGTTAACATTTCAACGCTGGAGAGACAGAAAAGACTGACTGAGTCACAGACATTTGCACACACATGCAGGCCCACTAGGACTTCCAGAAAGTTTGAATAAAAAATATAAATCCTTTCTAACATAGCCTTTATTTACTCTTTTCTTTAGACAATATTATCCAGTAGTAATTACCCTAGTTTGTAGATTGCATGTACATTTTTTTAAGAAAAGTTTGGAAAACCTCTTACCATCACTGATTCTTCAAATTCTAAAAGAAAGTAAACTAATTATAGTAATCTAGATCATTTATTGCCGCTTCACTCTTTTTCCACTTCAAAAAATTCCCACAACTTATTTCTTCTTTGTAGGAACTTGGAGTGAAATTCAAAAATTTAAAGAAAGATCTGAAAAATGAAATAACTTTTTTCAAAAGAACATTAAGGCATTTCCACCTACCTCACAACTAAATATGTGCTCATTTGCTGAAACAAGGTCAAATGAGGTTTCATTTTGGACAACCACAGGAACCTAATAGAAAGTAAATTAGTTAGGTCCATAGCTAAATTATCTGGAAAAAATTAAGTACAATTAGCTTAAATTTTAACTGCAGTGAACATGCAAATGTTGGACAAACAGTCATTAGACATTTGAAAACTAGAAGTGATCATCTTGTAGATGGTTTGGTATTTCTTAATAAAACACCCTTAAAATGTAGGTTTAGAATTCTTAAAATATTTTTACTATTTTTGCCAGGAGATTTAAGAAGTATCAAATTGAATAATCACATAAGTCAATTGAGATGCCCTGAATTTCTTAAGGTATTTGCAGTTCTGCATTTAAATCATGATCATAACACTGTCTCATACTTTGAGATTCCCTTAGCTACCCACCAGGGTTCACAGGGATTTATTTGCTCATGGTCAGTGAGACAGTGGTATTGTCTGAACAGTGACTTTATCAAATCTTTGGTTGCATTATATAGTGTTCATGACTATTTCCTTCTTGGACAGCCCATTCCGTTTTTGTAAGCAGTTTAGTAATAACAGACTGGGATTGCAGTTTGTTGAACTAAACGTATCAGTGCCTCTCATCACATAATGGTGTTCATTACTTGACTCTTTGCTGACCACACTAAATAGGCTTGTTTATGCTTTCTTTTATGGGTAAAAATATATCGGGTAACAAATAATTCCTAATAGCCTTTCATTGCTTGACATTTACATTAATTTTTATATAAAATCCCTTGCAATCATTACTTGTTGATTCAAAATATGTTGGACCAAAAGAAGCATCAATTAAGTCCTAAAGAAAACAAATTCTTTCTTCATGGCATTCTAGAGATAAATTTTTAAAGTTATTTCTAATACAGATACATGTTTCTATTACTTTCTGGGCTGCCAGCTCTCTTGTCCTCATTTTTTCAGATACCTCCACTCAGTTTATGCACTTTGGCAGCATTTCCTACCCAATCTTTTGGTCTTGTCAATTACTCCTCTGGCCTCCCCCTCTCCCTCCATTAAAAATTAAATTTAGATCTGTTTAGTGTCTAATTAATAAAAAATAGAACTGACAAGCTGACAAAAGGAAAGTGACAAGCCTGAAAAAGTTGGAAGGGTGGTCTAAGTGCTTTAAAACTTCAATATTTCATCTGAAGTAAATCCTTAGACTAGTAACAGCATTGGAAAACGCTAACCTTTGAAATGGAAGGCTGTTTATTTTCTCTGCGATTAATTTTAAACTCAAACTGAATAACAGATACGCATAATTTTAAAATGTTATGATTACCTTGTAGACAAGTACTGTCAAAGACATGGACATGTACTCTGTGTAGCCCAGAAAAATATGATAGCTGAAGTGAAAAAAAGTACTGTAGTTCTGGTAATGTCAGTTCATGGTTTCATGACAAATATGAATACTTCAGATACCTGATCAAAAGAAGCCTCAGTTGGAACATACAGATTTTTTTTTTCTGCTATGATAGTAATTCTTAAATCAGAAAAAAAATGCAAAGAAAAATAGAACTCCATCCAGTTGTCTTCCAAATGAAGAAGGGAGTCAAAAAGTGAAGCAGATGTGAGAGGATACACTACCATGATGTTTTGCACCAGAAGTGCTGGCCCATAGTGATCTTATCCCATTAATAAAGGCTCACAGAGTCTGTATAGTATCATTTAGAATGTATAATTACAGTTAACTGTAAAGAATGGTGTTAGTGTAGGTAATCCTATGTCCTTTTAGACCCTGAGAAACCTGTGTTGTGTGGCATCAAGCAGGCCTCTAATCCACCTATGCAGCATTCTGTACAGATTTCATCCATTTTGGTTTTACTAACCTATGATACAATTTGAGCTATGAAAGGATATTCTTACTAGAAAACAACTCTGTTCACAATTTCTGCTGTAAAATGAAAGGTTTTTGAAGAACTAGCTGCTGTGGTTACAAGTCAAGGAGATGCAGGTGATGTAATCGCCAGTAGGGAGCAGGAGCTGCCTTCAGGCTCCTCCATTGCTATCAGCTGTGTGAGCTCATCCTGAGCCCAGGGATTTCCAGCCCCGTGTGCAGCGCAGGTGAGCTGTCACACAGGCCACTGATTCTTCACCTACACCAGTCTCCAAGACAGGACTGACTGTGTGGGCAAGTGGCTTTTACCTGCTCAACTAACTTCCCCTGCTAATTCTACTCTACTTTTCACAAGTTAGGCAATAAGCATTTTTTTCATAATGACCTTGCTTGTTTCTTACCTCTTTTGTTAAAAACTCGTGTGGACGTTTCCATGAATGCACTTTTAAGGATGCTGGCAACCTTATTTTCCCTTCAGGATCATTGAATCCAGGCTACATAAAATATGCATGAAAAAAATTGACCACTTTTAATCATTACAGTATTGTATCTTCCGTGATATTTAAAATAATATATTGCTCACAAGATAATTCACTTAAGGAGCAAAACAGCGTAAAAAAGGACTAATAGTATGTACAAGTGAACAAAAAGAGCCCAAAGCCCAAGATAAAGATGCAGCACAAAAGCCACCTACGGTGTCCAGAGAAGTTTATGTCATCCGCACTTTCTAAGAGGTCTATATGAAATGATTCTTTTTCTTTTCCCCTTTCAGAAAGATCTCCAAAAAAAGCTAATATAAAGTCAGTTACTCTTCTAGCAAGTTATTCCTATGTACTTTTTCTAACTCCCTTATTTCTATAGCTTTTTGAATTGAAGACCGAAAGTAAATATCTAAAGCAATTATTAAGACACACAAAAAGCATATTCCATGCATTTAGCACTGCTATAGAAACCAAAGAGAACTATAATTACACAGCACGAATTAGCCCATTAAAAAGAGAGGCTCATACAGTTTTCAAACTTGCATTTCAGCAGTGATGCTTATCCTCCACATGCACAGAAGGCATCAGGTTATATGATATCTACTTACTGGCCCAAAGTAGGATGAGGACATGCCTCTGACACAGGCTGTGCTGACTGAGAAGCTAACCAGTTACATGGTTAATGCCTTTTATTTGTGCCTGGATCTTAAACAGTTTTTAGGCATATTATACATTGGTGTGTGTTTCACAGTCTATGATGCACTCTATCTTCTACAGATCAGAGAAAAAGTTGCTGGGAGCAAAAATCTGTGATACTTTGAGTCCTTCATAATTAAAGGAAGGCAAAACAAAGTACATCACAAAAGCATAAAAACCAAACACAAACCAACGACTCCTAAATAATCTTTTCCCCACATTTTTTATTTGTTTGTTTCACTGTGCAAGTTCCTTCGACATAATAATCTGCAACAAGCTATTTCAGTACCTAAAGGAAAAAAAAAATAAGCTGGGCAGGAGGGGAGAGAAAGCTTAGGGAATATCTTGGAGCCTGGACCATACAAAACTGTATTAACAGAGCTTCTATTCTGCTTTCAGAGACATTCAACCCTGACTTCATGGCATAACAGGAAAATTTAGCTCTTAAACACTAGATAAACCAGAGAAAGGAGGCAGATGGGAATGACATGACACTACGCAAAGGAAAAAAACCTAAACAACCCACCAAAAAAACCAAACAAACCCACACCTGGAAAAATACAGCATTTCTTTAGATAGCTAGTGCAAAAAATGCTTTGAAGAAGAATATTGTAGGTTTAGCTAAACTCGGCTGAAAAAATCAAGTTTTAACTTATTTTTTATTTAAGGTGGCCAAAAGAGACAAGTGCCAAGTCTCAGGGGTTCATGCTCTAAGGACAGGAGTCTCAACCACAAGTTCAACAGGAAGGACATAGAAGAAAAGGGTACAGGAGACAAAGACAAGGTCAAATGCTCAATCTCAGCAAGAGAGTGCACTGCTCTAAGAGAAGGCATTGTGTACAGGCACTTGGTAAAAGACCTTCAGTGTTACAAGGAAAGGGATCACTCCATGTTGATTTCTTCACCCAAAATAGGACTGTTTATATTCGTGTTCCAAGTGTACTCAAAGGACCTGGATAACATTACTAGTTTTGTTTCCCACTGAAATAACCTATACGATGTTGAATCCTGGCTACCTGCTTGGATTGAAAGAGGTCACATTAAAAAATACTTTAGATTTGTAAATTCATCTGCTGTGACTGACATATAATTCCTTTAAACACGTAAAAGGAGCAATGTTTCATACAGCTTGTAGCTGAAGAACTGAAGAGCCCAGTAAACAACTCAGAACACCTCTTGTGCTAGAATAGAGGAAAGGTTTTCAGATATAGTTACTTTGAAGCTTATGTATGATAATAATGTCTGGTAGACCTAACAAATTAATGCTAGATAAATGTTGAGTACAGCCCAAAGACACCAAATGAGGTAATGGAATAGAAGGACACAAAGGAAAATTACTTACCTGACAAGTTAATGGCAGTATTTGGTACAGAATGTATACCTTCTCTCAAAACAATACTTTGGCCCCATAAGAGTATAACACAGTCAATCTTGGGTTAAGAAAAAAATAAACTAGAAATATATATGGAAACATAAACATAGTACACAAGGATGTATTCAGAAGAAATATATGACCAATGAAGAATTTTCATGTAAAATAGATGACAGAGCATGGTATTTGATGCATTTTAAATTCCAATTTAAAATGCTGAGTTTAAGAAATTCCTTAAGAAATAAGGTTACTACTACTCTGTATAAAAGATCCATACATTCTGCAATGATAACCAGTTTGAAGGAGTAAAAATCCATGTGATTTTTAATTCATTCCAAAGTTGGGAAACAGAATTTTTTCTGCACCTGGAAGGTCCTTACTTTCTGCAAGGTGACAATATTCCCTCAAGTCATTCTGTACATACTCGAACTGCAGTGTACAAAAGAAAGTACTTCAACATCCATCTTTGCCATAATAAAGACAGAAGCATCAAACCTTTTGAACCTACAGAAACTGCGGTGCCCTGACCTACTACAGCAGTTCATCTGTTCCCACATACTCAGTTTTAGTTATGCTATGAAATAGATTTGGGGATTGCATTTTTTTAAGACATTAATGCATACAGATATAAATTCATTTTAAAAGCAGCAAATAAAAATGCACAATACTTCTGGTTTATTATGGTAGTTTAGTAGGGAACTACTTAAACATTTTGAAAGTATATGATTGAAAATTAATATGCTTACCAGCAACACGTTATTTTGACAAATTGTTGTTACAAAAGTTGTGACAAATACTCTATTAAATACAAGTACAAAAATTGAAGTGGAAATAATATATGTCACACAACTTACTGAAATTTGACCTTTCACAGGTTTTTCTTTTCCAGCTTTTCCAGTATCCCATTTTTCTGCATTGATATCTGCATCATTCCATTCTGGCCAAATAGGAAATCTGGGCTTCTCATGGGAAGCAGCTCCCTTGGCATGCATAGATGGCCTAGAAAATGCAAAGTAGCATAAATAAAAATGAACATTATGAGCATTATTAGGCAAGGGTCATAGGAAGACTTTTACATTTTAAAATATTCTTACTTAAATGTACTATAATAGAAATTTTAGTGGTTTTAACTATGTTAACTTTTTTGTCACTAATATAAGCAAACCTATAGAAGTGCTTTGACAGTGGAGAAACAACCGACACTGAAGAAGGCCTCAAGCATCAGCTAAGTAGTAATCTCTTAGTGTACTGACCTTCTCTTCTATACCCTTCCCATGGGCAGCTTCACACAACATATTCCTATCCCTTACACTACCACCTAACCCTATCTGCCCCCTGTATAGCATCTTACCTTGTCTGCCCCTTGCACAACCACTTGACCCCTCCTCCTCACAGCAAGGCCAGCAGACTCAAACTGACTCTCTACCAGCTGACTCCCTCTTTTATCACATCCATATCTGTGAGGGCAAAGCTGTTCCCACTCTTTGGTAATTAACACAGCTGCAATATATTGGGGCAAGATTGCCTTCAGCACTATCTCTGTCCTCCCACAGTGCTTGAGGTTGTTATTAGGTATAAACCAACAAAATATTTTAATGCATTTATACAAGGAATTCTACTGAACTAAGTTGGGTAGCTAAAGCACAAAACCAGAATTAGAGGGCAGTTTCTTCCCTCTTCTTTTCCCCTGCATCAAGCCACATGGTTTTCCTTTTTCTCCTGTGCCAGTCCTAGCATTCATCACTCAGTTCAACTCACTCAGTCTGAAGGCTTTCTTTCCATTTTTCTGCCTTATTTTCTTTAGATAACCAGAAGGAGCTTGCCATGGATAAAAGATGTCCTGGGGAAAAGGACTCCTACTTCTAGACATCTGTGAGCTGCTAGACCACCCAGTGCTGTCTCAGGTATTTTCATTCTCAGGGCTACCAGCACTCTCACTACCTTCTTCTTGGAGTTTACAATCCTGGCAATAATTTTGCTGAGGCTGGCTGAAAGGATTTTCACAAGACTCATACGCAATGTGTTCATAGCCACAAAGTGAAGTGCACTTTCATCTTTCCAGCGCATACAAAGGGCTGAAAAACTGAATTAGCTAGAATATTCATTCATTGTTCCTATATAAGTGCAACAAAATGTGTAAGTACATTCTAAAGTCAAACACACACTACTTAAATGGGTAGTATGACTAAGGAAAATGTTGTGCAGCAAATGATACCTGAAAATATTATTAAGCTGCATCACCCAGAAAGTGGAAGTAGGGACAAGTCACTTGGGGGAACAGAGGCATTGCTCAAGTGTAGAGCAGTGAAACTGCAAAAGCTCAGCTGTAGTAGAAATAAGCAAAGGATGTTAAGGACAAGGAAGAAAAGCTACCATAAGCATATTGCCAGTAAAGAACAAATGAGGAAGCACATGTCTGCTGCTCCGCAGGGTGGGGAACAGCTTAGTGACAAGGAACATGGGAAAGGCCAAAATACTGAATGTCTTTTTGTGTCTTGGGTTTTGTTGGCAAATTTGGCTCTCTCCAGTCCAAGAGTCTATTTACAGAGTCTGTGAGAGTGAGGAATAATGCACAGTAAAGGAAGGAGCTGAGCAGCACTTAAGCCAACTGGACACACACAGCTCCACAAGACTAGCTGCAATGTGAGCAAAGGTACTGAGGGAGTTGGCTGGAGTCTGGTTTGAATCTTGGTAACTACAGTTCTTGGAGACACTTTAAACTCAAATAGACATGGATGTAAGCAACCTGATGTAAACTGGTCCTGCTTGAGTAGGAGTTTGACTAAATTGCTCTCAGAGGCACCATTCAATCAATGTTTTTCCATAATTCCATAATACTTTAGTTGCTAGCAATAGTAAGGACAAAGACACGAGTAAAAGTAAAGATTTCTCACTGTCTAGACATTAACTACATTCATCCACACTACTAGTAACTCTTAATGGAAGACAGCTGTTAAAATTCAATACCATCTGTGCCTTCTGCTGTGCAAAAACCACCCAAACATAGCTTCTACTTCTCTAACTGGAAGGAAGATGTATTCTGTAGAGTGATACTTACCTTTATTTTTTCATCTTTGTCACCTCAGCCATCTGTAAATTGACTCTATTACATTTGATCTTACATTAATGGTATAATATTTTCTCCAGTGTTTTCTTGAAGACTCAAATGATGCTTCATTCTGTATTCAATAATATCTAACAGGCAATTGAAATACCTTGAGGTATTTATCAGTTTCTCTGTATCATTTCAAGTTGTTTCAAAGAATCTGTTGCATCTGTGCTAACTGCATACATGAAGAACAATGAAAAACTAAGTGCTGGCTGTATCAACAGATTCAACATTTATGATATTTTGAAGCCTGAACACTTTTAACATTTACTTAAATATGATTCCTGGCAGTTTCTTACACATAGTAAAAAACCCCAAAATTTAAAATTCTCATTTTTGTACTTTTTTTTCTTACTTCAGATGAAATATGAATGGCATACATAGCAATTTTAAATATTTAAGGACTACTCCTAAATTTTTTGTATCTTTTTTCTACTTCTAAATCTGCATTTGCTCTTCTACATATTTATAGAGAACTATGGAAATTTCACATACTGATAACAATAATAAAGGTATTCTGACACCATTCACAAATAAAATTAATTATAATTGCAATAATTCATAGAACCAAAGAATGGTTTGGGTTTGAAGGGACTTCAGAGATCATCTAGTTCCACCCTTCCTGCCACAAGTAGGGACACCTTCCACTAAACCATGTTACTCAGAGCCTTTCCTCATTTCTTGCTCTAAGATTTCTGAGTGCTTTGAGACAATAATGGAATAATAAAAAAAGCATAACTTTAAAATGCAATAATGAGATATGGAAGACTTACTCAGCATACTATCACACTAAGATAAAAAATTACTTTCCACCACATTTTGACACAACAGAATACCCTCAGCATGAACAATGTGGAAAACATGGGAACAATTCTACCTATGACTGAGATGCCTAAACTAAGTTGTGGAAGTCTAATGCTACTGCATCTCAAAAAGGATAATTCAGTAAGACCTGGAAAATGCACAAATAACTGCAATTTAATTGGTCTCCAAATGTAAGTAATAAATAGTAATAAATGAAAAAAGACAGCTGAATCAATTAAAAATACTGCATTTTAGTAATGCTATTAAGATATTCCTCTATTACAATTATTGACTAATAGAACTGTGAGACCTCTTTGAAATTAACTGTAAGATACAAGGACAATGAAATGTATTTTATGCTCAGGCTGGATGAGCTCATTATGGGTGCAACAGTATTTTAAAAAGCAATTTACTGGCAGACTTCCTTTTAATCCTGTGCTAAACCCTAAAGGAGAAAAAGGAAGAATAAATTGCCAAATGAAATACCATGAAGTTGGCACTAATTCACCTCTAACCTTTTAAGCAGCTTCTTCAAGAACACTGGTATAATTGATACAGTGCCAACAGGGGAAAGAGGGTATGGGAGGATAGACAAGCACAACAGGGAAAATGCAGACAGATTGCAACCCAAGTTTTTCAGAAACTTCAGATTTAACAGAGAGACAGGAAACAAGCCCAACACACTGGAAATATGCTCTCAAGTAATACAGTAATTTAGCCTGTAGACATATGCACTACCACGCTGCAAGCAAGATCTTGTCTGCTTGGTTAATGGAGTCTAGGAAGCTAGGAAGCTAGTATTTTTCTCCTAAAATAGATAAACCTACCTGTGGATTATCTATCACTATTCCTTAGAAAGGAAACCCAGCAACACTGAAGGGAGTTTTCTCAAGAATTACAGAAGTATTGGTAGGTACTTTCAGAACAGCATGGCACTCCAACCTTCCTCTCCCAATACTCATGTCATTCTGGATCATCAGACAATAAAAATTACATGACACCATGAAAGTTTATTTTAGAAGTCAGGAAGACACCAAGAGGCAGTAAAAAAAAATGTGTCCCTTTCTGTGGATTGTTTGAACAGTCTTAAAAAAAACAACTTCTGTCCTCAGTAAGGCTTTTGTATTAGGAAAAAGACGGTAGAGAACAAATAGATGCTTCAACTTTTTCTCCAAATCTGCCCTGCAGGGAAGCTACTTAAGTTTTTCTTTTATCTCTTCCAATCTCAAAGATAAAAGGCTCCTTTGAAGACCTTATTTATAGCAGAAAGTTCTTTTAAACTATAATCACTGAAATGATTTTTAAAAAGTAGCATATGAATATCTTAGAAAACCAGAACAGAAACCATGGTAACACTCAAGTTCATAAGAATCTCTAAAGGATATGAGAAAGTTTGGCCAAGTATCAGTAACTTTCTGGCAAAATGAATAGCTCTTTTTCTTCATACCTAGTACCTTCTTTCAGAAGAGGAATGAACAGAATGAGTCACAATCAATCAATTTAATAAGCAGCTAATAAGGCAATACAGTCTTCGCCTTATTGTTAGAATAGTCAGCAGCAATTACAAAATGAAACCAAAATATGAATGAGTTGTTTACAATGCCTTGCCATTAGTCTCATCTTGGATACTGGAGCCAAAACTTATAGGACTCTCTGCAGAAGCACAATACTCTAGTCTATGTGCTGAGAGCTCTCACATTTAGGGAGACTCAAGCCATGGATGCAATTCAGGTATGATGAGCAGAACAAATAATTGTAAACCATCTATGTGGCAATCACAGTTGCTTGCAAAAGCCTATGACAATAGGTTTTACTGACATCTCACTTTTGTGTACTGGGGTAAGACTTCTTCCTCAAAAAGCAAGTTCAAACTGGGAAATTAAAGTGATGATAGAAAGAAAAGATGAACACCAACTGATTATTCTCTATAGAGATATAATTTGTAAAGGGGCCTTAAATTTAGATCACTGCTTCCAAGTGTGATGTTCTCATTTCTAAACATAGCTGAAGTCCTTGTAGGTGTCAGACAAACTACTAACAGACCTCAGTAATTTGTCAAGAATGAGCCTCTTGAAGGCATACACACACATTTGCTAAGAGAGGTGGTTACCTAGCTTCACATTTAATTTTGCCAGCTTGAAGTCCACGTTTTCTTATTTTTATTTGCCTCCACATTAATGGAAACCAAGTTATTTCTTCTTGGTTTGCTTCCCAGATTCTAGGAGGGGGAAGAAAAACCCTATATGCCAAATCCCTTGTGCATATTCTACACAGCAGCATGCCTTGGACATCACATGAAAGAAAAATTAATAGAAAATAGTAGTTTAGAAGCATTGTAGGTTTTAAGACCTTTAATTTTGTTTGTTCTTCTTGTTTTCAGCCTGATTCCATTTGTTGCCCTATAAATATTGTCTGAATTCTTATCTTTGTAATTTCAGAATACTGACTAAAATTGAGTATCTTTTGCTGTTTTGATCCACTTATCCAGCTAAACCTTTTTGCTACATAAAAACTTGAAGTCAGAAATTGAATATAAAACACAGAATCAAGTAATAGACCTTTGCCACGTGTTAGGGGGAAAAAAATGAAGATGCGTTCAAAAATGGTGACAAATAGACTGATAAGCAACTGAATACTTAATATAGATCACAATGGATTTGTTTTATCTTGTGTGACAAAATTTATGTAAAGAAAAAAACCCTTTTTTTTTTTAAGGAATTCCTGTAAAATTCAACTTTCATGTTCATACTAAGTTCCTGTATAATGTTAGAATTTTGGACCCTGATCCTTCCATTTTTGCATTCCAGGAAGAATATTTTCTATGGCAGAATCTAGCATTTGTAAACTGGTCAAAGACAGAAATAAAATCAGGTGACATTATGTACTTGGGAAACAACATCATGTACGTGCTGCTTTCAAATGGCAGCCCTAGACCCGGTAGCCTGCAAAAGCAATGCCAGGAAACTCAGCTTACCATTTTCTGTGCTGAGACAGCTGTAGTGAAAATTCTCTCCTCCTGATTCTGTGGAACCAAAGATTTGCAATAAAAAAGCTTTGAATGCAGAATGGACTAAAAATACCTTTTACTTATTTGAAAAACATTCTTCACAATGGAAGGTATCAGATTGCCTGGAGGTCAGGCAGTTCGACAGCCTTTCATGTTCTACCACACTGGAGGTCACTTAAACCTTTAAAAAACATTCTTCAATTTATTTTTTTTTAATTATATTTCCAAGTGTGGAACATTGAAAATTAATTCCAAGAGATGCCTGCCAAGACAGAAACATTGTTTTATCTAGCTCTTAAATGAGCACTTGTAATGTACAGAAACACAAACAGTCTATAGAGGTGGGTTTTCTATCCAGTTTCACAGGTGGAAATATGATATACCCATACCTAGATAACATCATAGCAAGAACCTGGAAAGAGGAATGTCTTTTCTGGTCATTTTCAGGAGCCAATCTCAGTCAAAAGAAGTGGTCTCTGACTGATTCTTCCAAGATGGTTATGACTGACTCTGAGTTTTGCTCCTCATGGGATTGTGAGCCAGTCTAAATCCTTTGAAGTTAACTGGTTTCAAAAGGTGGCAGTGACAGGCCAAGTGAACAGGCTGCCACAGACAACAAGGGGTTTGAGCCGTATTTTGCAATTTTCCAACAAGTCAGAGATTTGAAAGAAAATAACATCTACATCCAAGTTGCAGATCAAATTTCTGTCTGATCAATGTGCTCTTCCAACTAGCAGCAAATGAATGGGTGTTATAAGGTTATAAACTGACCTTAGACCTAGCTGTAAGAATGCTAAGAAGACTGCTTTTGACACTAAAGTTTGATACTCAAATATCAAGTAGAAGAATAGGAACTGCACAGCATTGCTTCTTTGTTGGCTTCTGTGTGCCTTGAACAATTAACCAAGAGCTAAAAGTCTCTGCATGGCAGAGCATACCAGGACTTCTGTGGATTTAGGCCAACTCATTTAAAAAGCACTTTGTATCCATTGTTAAGAAAAGCAGGAAATCCCATTTCTTCTGTGGTGGTTACAGAGAGTTCACAGAACATAAAAGACCATTTTGCTTAAGCAGATGAATAATTCCTGGCAAACAGAGTGTCTAACATGATACTTTAAGAATGCTTTCTAGTTTCAAAGCACAATTATTAGTATTTTTCTTTTGAAAGTACATTTTGTGCTATGCAGTTCTGCTGAAAGCTGCTTTTCGCCATCACACTGTTCATTACACTGCTCATCGTAATAGAAGTCAAAGCTCCTCTTGCACAGTCTGATTGTAGTCTCCAAACAAGAGCTCATGGAGTGTTTGCCTGTAAGATTCTCTGACAGTGCTTTGAGTTTCATGGAAAGAAAAACCTAAAACTAAGATCAGTAGGGAGTACAGTATTTAGTGTGATATTGCCACTAGTAAATTACTTAATATTTTCATGCCCATGAGTCCATGAAGCTTGAAATCTACAGATCAAATAGGCTGAGCTCTCAGGGGTTCCTTGTTTTAATTAGAATTAACTAGGAAAATTAATTTGAATACATAATTTTCTAATTAACATGTAATCTAGTTAATAAAAAATTAAACTTATTGGTCAGCTGCTGGGGTTGAAGAAAGCCTCGAGCTAAGGTCATGGGAAAAATCATCCTGATCAGGGTGAGAAAAATCTCACCCTCAAGGCCCCATGAGAGCTTTCCATGTTAATTAGTCTAGAAAGTTCTTTGTTCCCCTTGTTACCATTGGCTGGTTTTTGCTGCAATGTTTTCCATATTCCTAATATTCTTTCCCAGTTGGTTCCCTGCCCTCAGACTCTGCCTTTGCTCCACCTTATATAAGTTACTGTTACCTCCTGGCCCTCCCCTTTTTGTGTGAAGCCCACACTGAGCCGTTTGTCGTTTTGCTTCTTAATAAAGTGGCTCTTTTTCGGGTCGCCAGATCATGCCTGTCTCTCATTTATTTTGCCACATAAAAAGACTTTCTCCCCTGAAGTCCCGTGGTGACACCCACCCTATCTGGGCCTGGGCTGTCACAAGCAGCTTATATGCTATTCTAGTATGCTTACCATATTTACCTGAGGCAAAAAAGGCATTATCTCACCACAAAACATGAAACTAAAAAGAAAGTTAAAAGTAGAAGGGGATAAAAGTACCAACAAATTGACTATGGAAAGTTGTACTGCATTTACACACTGAAAAATTTCAATTAATGAAGCACAGGTGCTGAAAGCAAGAGGTTCATTTTTCTGGTCAGAAATTCTAGGTCCAATTTAGAATTTTTTTTTTCTGATACTACTTACTGCCCTCAGAAATATGAGCTACTTCAAAAACAAATAGACAATAAAAAACAATTAATTTAGAATTTAGAATTTGGGTATTAATACAATAGTATAGTAATAGACCTTGCAGATGGTCAATGATGCAATAAATACCTTCTGAAGAACAATCATGAACCTAACATGAACACATTTATTCAGTAATGCTGCTATGTCTGGGGAAAGTACGAATGTGCAGGATGGTACCACTTGCTCAGTGTTTCACATGGTTAAATTTTAAGATACATAGATAGTTTTCCATTCAGTTATGAATCTGGATGTCCTGGAATCCTGGACCATTGCAGATTTATGTTGTGGCTAAATTATTTGAGAGACCAGAAAGTGCCTTCCAAAAGGCTGCAGACAGGCATTCAAACCAAAACAATTGTTTATCTTTGGATTGCAATTAACAGCATGCTAAAGGAGAGCATGATCTCAAACATGCTCAGTTTTGTCAGGACAGTAGCTGCAAACTGGAGATGAGTCACTGCTGTAGCTCAAGACACACCACTCACAGAGTCTTGTGAAGCTTTAACTGCCTTTGGTTAGAAAGGATTCTGACTCTGAGTCAGAAGAGCCTCCTGAGTTATCAAAAATCAGCTTTGTAGTAAGAGTATAAAATCTTGTAGTATGTTACAAGTTACAATTGTAAAGCAGCTTATGAATGCAGTGAAGGTTTAAAATTTTTCATATAAATCTTTTCCTTGCGAAGTCCAGTGAGTAGCTGTAAAGGGTTTGGCTAGGATTGAAGTAAATTTCTTCAGAGCAGCTTGTAGGGGGAATATGTTTTAGTTTTGTGATGGAAAGAGTGTCGATAATAAGTGATATTTCAGTTACTGCTGAGCAGTGACTACACAGAGTCAAGGCCTTTTCTGCTTCTCATGGCTCTGCCAGCACATAGCCTGGAGGTGCACAAGAAGGGACCAGAGGGGACCCAGCCCAAACACCTGACCCCAACCAACCAAAGAGACTTTTCTTACCATCATGCTGAGCAATAAAAGTGGGGGGAAGAAGAAGGAAGTGGAAGACTTTTGGAGTGGTGACATTTGTCTTCCCAAGTCACCATTACATGTGATGAAGCCCTGCTTTCATGGGGATGGCAGCACACCTCCCTGTCCATGGGAAGCAGTGAATTAATTCCTTTTCTTGCTTTGCTGTTTACCTATTATGCTGTCTTTATCTCAGCCCATAAGGTTTTGCATTTTTACCCAGGTTCCTGCCCTCATCCTGCTAGGGAGGAGCTAGCAAGCAGAGCTGCCAGATGGGGTTGAACCATGACACTTGAAACAAATTATATTTTTAAAGACAGCTGAGTTTCCAATAAATTGGGCAGAATTAACCATTAAATGAGTACACATAATCAAAAAAATGCAAAATTGGGGCTAGTATCCTCAATGTCTGTTGTCCAAATGTTCACTCTGTTTCAAGTCTCTAGAGAAGCTGGTTATAACCTCCAAGCCACACTCAACTTTGTAGCTCATGGAAAGTCAAAACCAAGCATAAGCACCCACATACAAATGTAACCAGCTTTTGTGGTAATACAGCAACCCCTTCTCTCAAACAAAACATGTTGTAACATATGTTGCAAGTCAAAGATGTACCACTGTGCTACCCCCTCGGACCACAAACAGGAGGAGTACTAAGTGAGAGAATGGGTGAACTGTAGCCCAACAACTTGTCTCAAACAATACTGAAACTGAAAACCTGCAAAGAGCATAAAGGTATATCTAGGATATTTGTCAAATACTTTCAGTCTCTAAGTATTTTTAAGAATAGTGCTCAAGCACTTCCCAAGCTTGATGTAGTTGCTATAATCTTCAAAGGGTTTCTTTTCTGCAGGCTTTTTCACTGATTCCATGTAAATTTTTAGTGCCCATTAAAACTTACATTAACCAACATGAGAGGTCCAGTGCAACACTAAAAGCTTCAAGTTCAATTACCATGCTCTTATCCATAAGTCATTAGTTCTTACCATTCTCAAAAAAATAATCTGGTCAGTCTCTATTCTTTAAACTACCAAACCTAAAGAACAAATGCTGGCAGTGGATAAAAGCTCAATCACAAGCCATGGCTGAAACCTCATCCTGGGCATATGGGAATTGAAGAATGAACAAGCAAATTTTTTTTTCTCTTGTCCCATCCTTTAATCTTTATAAGAAACATTAGGCAATCCTAAGCATTGGTGCAGCAACTTGCTACTCACTGCAATCAACCATGCACACAGCTAAAAATTAATTTCTTCCAGCCAGGGCAGGCTTCAGCCTGTTTCTGCTGGTCCTTAAGGATATATCAGCAGTAAATATTAGTTACTGAATTATTTAAAAAGAACTCCAGCACTGCTTGGATCTTCCCCTACATACATTGGTGACCTCTGTCTGCATCACAATTACCCCTAAATCACTTCCTTCTCTTGGCACCAACCATTAACTCATCACTTTTGTCCCTGATAGCCCAAACCCTAATTGAGATAGATGCTAATGGCTTAATTCAGAAGATTGGGCTTGATGGCATAGGGTTTCATCAAATTAATTCAAAAGCATTTTAATTCATTATCCATTCTTACTAGCCAGAATCTCTTTCAGTGCCACCAAAGACATCAATTCCTTTTCACCATAGCTGTTGAAATCTGGGAAAGATCAGATTCTCAATAGCCTCTAATGGTGCAATTAAGAAAAGCTCTAAGGGCAGCAGTTCTTTTGAGCTCTTCAGCCCATCATATCCAGCAGCTGCCTAGCTCCTGAGGGAATTGCTATCTAATTAGAAAGCAATAATAAAGAGAGACCCAACGGAGTATCCTGCAGAGACCCAAGGGACGTTTGGCTAGCAAGTCCAGAGGAATTTTCCTGCCTTCTCCATATGCTTCTGAGGTCCCACTCCAACAATGCAATATATCCACCCATAATCCTGATTGATTTTCCACAGTGCAGATGTACTGTCCTGGCTGTTCTAAACACTTGTGGGGAAAAAATAAAAAGAGCCTGATCTCACTAGAAATTTTAAAAAGTGATTTTAAGGTGATCAAAATATATTGCACAGATGTTTGTACACATTACTCTCAGATGATTTCTGAACTAATTTTATCCACAACAGATTAAACTATAACACTAATTCTTTTTTGTAAGCACTGACAGCTTTCAGGATTTTTTTACAAATTGTTTAAAGAAAAATTAGTCTTTTGCTTTTTTATATTACTTCTATTTCTATTTAGTATTTAGATCACCACAGGCATATAAAAACAAGTCACATTTACTATCAGAAAGACAGTATTAGTCAAAGTACAAAGTATTTTTAACATTTTTGTCCTTGCAACTGCAAGCTTTGCTCTAAAATAAACCAGAAAACCTATCTTGCAATTACAACAGAATACTAAACTTACAAGGCAACATTTTCTCAAGCAGGCTGCAAATATCCATTTCTCTTTCAAAGACAGGAATAATTACATTACTTAGGTTTTCATAGATTTACACAAAATTTTTACAGTAATTGTCTCTGTCTCATAAACATCCTGAACAAGCTGGATAACAGAATGAGCACAGATATCAAAGAGAATAAGAGAATATTGTGAGTTGGATTCCACTAGGATCATCAAAGTCCAACTCCCGGCCCTGCACAGGACACCCCAAGAGTCACTCCATGTGCCCAGGAACAGTGTCCAAATGCTTCTTGAACTCTCTCAGGCTTGGTGCGGTGACCCCTTCCCTGAGGAGCCTGTTCCAGTGCCCCAAAACCCCCTGGTAAAGAACCTTTTCCTGGTATTCAGTGTAAACGTCTCCTGACACAACTTCATGCCATTCTCTCAGGTCCTGTCATGGGTCACCAGACAGGAGATCAGTGCCTGTCCCTCCTCTTCGCCTTGAGAGGAAGCTGCAAATTGCAGTGAGGTCTCCCCTCAGTCTCCTCCAGGCAGAACAGGCCAAGTGACCTCAGCTGCCCCTCATATGGCTTCTCCTCACAGCTGGCCCTCCACAGTCCTGTATTCATCTTCAATTTGCCATTGACCAGGACTCCCAGGTTCCTTCCTGAGGTGCTGCTCTCCAGTGTTTCATTCTCCAGTCTGTCCATATACCCAGGGCTGCCCCATCCCAGGTGCAGAATCTGGCATGACCCTTTGTTAATGTGGTTGGTGATTGCCCATCTCTCTAATTTGTTGAGGTCTCTCTGCAGTGTTTTTCTGTCTTTGAGGGAGTCAACAGCTTCTCACAATTTTATATCATCTGTGAACTTGCTTAGTGTCCCTTCCAGTCCTGAGTCCAAGTCATTTATGAAAATGATGAAGAGCACAGGGCCAGTGATGGAACTCTGTGGAACCTCACTAGTGACAGATGGCCAGTCTGCTGTCACCCCATTCACTATCACCCTTCATGCCCAACCCATGAGCCAGTTGCTCACCCATCCATGATGTGTTTATCCAGCTGTGTGTGGGACATTTTGTCCAGAAGGATACTGCGAGAGATAGTATCAAAAGCTTTACTAAAATCCAAATCTCTAAGAAGTGATTATTATATCTCCAATGAACACAGTTGCAATCTTACAGTGTGTGTAAAAGATATTGTTCTAATTTCCACAACCCATTAAAAAAGACTTGGTAAATTGCCTTTGATAAAACATTTATAATCATTACCAACACTTGTCTAGTCTTAGGAGAAAATCATTACCTGAGGAAACATAGTGCACCCTGTTCAACACAGGATTTACCAAACAAAATGAGGAATGAATCATAGGCTTACACAGTACAGTTCTTTTATCACCATGTTCAGCAGTTTTTCTCAACAATTATAAAGAGCATCAGTTGTATTCATTTTATCTCAGAGCAGACTCCTGCAGAACCAGCTTAGTATTCTTCTGATTGTTCTTGACAATGACACAGACTAAGCCTTATATCAGAAAATTGAATGTTCTCTGCATTTGGGCCTAAAACTGTACTTTCTAATAAATGAAAGATGTTTGTATCTTGTTGTTGTAGACCAAGATTACATCTGTATTACATCTTTACCGTAATACAGATATTCCTCATCGTACAGCATCTTTCCATTTCCAAATAAAGAAATAACATATCCATCTGTCTACTATCAATTGCATTCCCACTGTTCTGAAAAATCACAAATGCTATGACAAAGGGGAAAGCAGTCTAGAAACATTGTGGAAAATCGGAAAATGACATACAGCTTCCATTTTGCATGAATCACCACAGCCTGTGGTTCTAACTTTTGACCAATAAGCCTAATCCAAAGAAAAAGCTCCCTATAAATGTTACCAACTGCAGATCAAATCTTGAACTGCCTAGTTCCTTTTTCTCTCCTATAGAAATTCTGTAGTGTATAGTAGCGGTCTCCAAAGCAGGGAGTGCACACAAGGGAAAAAAAAAAAATAGAGCTTGAGTAGTGCATGCAGGATAAAGGAATAAATACACATATATAGGAAGGGTGTACTCAAAAACTTTCCACTCACTGAGTTGTGCAATAAAAAAAGTTTGGAGACCATTGGCATACAGCATGGCTGAAGAAAAGAAGGATCTGTTTCAATGCTTCAATCCTTTCAGAGGGACCAAGAATGCTAAAATATCTTTCTGATACTGAGTTTGGCATATAAATTCCAATCCATCTCGGAAACAAGGACAAGAGACAAGAAAGGCTACTCAAGATGTTAAAAGGGCTTCCAAGGGAAAATTTTAGTCTCACTATATTCAGTTCCCAAATACCAACAATTTCCACTGAGTTCTACAACACCAGGTTTTCACACAGGTCTTTGATGAGAGCGTACTAAGATGCATGTAGGTTTTAGGATGAAGATCTTACTGAGACTAAATGCTGTAGTAGAATAGATTTGATCAACTCACTTAAAACTGACAGAGCAAAACAATATGACTGAAAGCATAGCAACTGCTGAAATAAAATTTTCAGCTACTTTATAGCAGTATTCTCTACAGTTTCATGAGAAAATGGATCTACATTTTCAGTAGAATTTTTATTCCATGACAAAAAGTTATGTACACAAAAATTTAATAAACCTGTCAATAGCCTTCCTTGATTTTAATTAATTTCTACAGCTCAACAGACATCAAAGGAAAATCTTTCCTGACAATTTAGTCAAGGCTTATCTGGTCATTTGCTGAACTTGGAAAGACATGCATTGACCTAAACCAACATTTCTTTATCCACTCATCAAAAAGGCTTTAGTAACATTTCAGAATGACAAAAAAATGTTTACAAGAGGGGCACTCTGCATCACAATGGTTTATCACAAGAGAAACCCAAAAGATGTGCTACAGTTAAAAGAAAAGTTATAGGCTTAATGAAAAAAAAAATATGCACTACTATTTATTCTGTGTTATCATGGCTCTGCATTGCAATCAGGTTACTGTAACGTGTTACTAGACTACAGAAGAAAGAAAATCACTAAGCCACCACTAGGACATCTTCAAGCTATTCCATATTATGTAAAACAACTTTCCTTTGTTTTCTCTAACAGCTAAAAAACCAAAAATGTCCCTAATAGCTTAAATATCATCAGAAAAAAATTGATAAACTGTTTGAAGCAATAAATATGAAGGACAGCACGGCTGTGGCATGTGTCAACATGTCAACAACAACAACAGAGTTACTAAGCAAAGCGTGCAGTGGGGAGAAGGAAGTAGAATTGGCAGCCTACAACAGAAAAGTTAGCAAAATGGGAATCAAGGTGTGAAGTATAAAACAAAAACATGAAAATATGAAATAAAAAACTACTGTGTAGTAAAGGCTGTGTAACTAGATACAAAATAAGCACAAAGGGGCATTTGAGATTGATTTCAGGAAAGAAATAAGTGAAACAACTGAAAGCTTCATTTATGGCAGAAAAAAAAGGAAGCACAGGCCATAAGCACACACATGAGACGCCTTTTTCATTTGAATCCTGACAGTGCCATGCATTCAGGCTTACATTAGGATCAGAAAGCTGCTAACACCATAGAAACAGAACTCACAAGTCAAAACAGTGACAGTGATTTCAATGTTCTCTGTTTATTTGTCTTTTCAGGAAGAAATAGACATTTCCACAGAAATTTACAAATTCACACTAAACACCCAGCAAATAGCAAATAATTTAAAAATAACTCTAGGGATGATACTTACACAGAAATATTTAAGAAATTAATAGGAAGAATTCCTTTTTTAATCATACTTCCTTTCCTCAGATTCTTTATAACATAAAGCAAGTCTTCTAAACTCTGGGAATTGTCTTTCCCTTCTGTAAGTGAAACTGATGTGCTAGAACAGTCATTAATCATTTCGCCTCCAAAACTGCAGCTAGTTTGGTTCCTCTACTTGATAAAAATAGAGCGCCCCTATTGCCAAAATTATTGTTCTGGTTCACGGCTTCGAGGTTCTTTTAAACCCAACATCATTCCAAGACAGGCACGGCACCAGGGGGGAGGACGGCGCTGCCCGGCAGGAGCGCTCTGAAGTCCTCAGGAGGGAGCACCACTGCCACACCAGCTGGGGCCCCAGTTTGAACGCACAAACAAAAACCCAAGAGCGACCAAACGCCCCCTCGGCTTCAGAAGCCTCTCTTAACGAAGCACCCACACGAGCAAGTGAACTTTGTTAACCAAGTTGTTTGCCCGCACGGCGCTTACGGGCTCGCACCCTTGTCCGGCGCTGCCACGGCGCCAGGGCCGCCTTGCACAGGTGTCCGCCGCCCTTGCCGGCCGCCCGGGCCGGGGCAGGGCAGCCTCGGGGGACGTTCCCAGCCAGCTCCGGAGGCGGCCGCAGCAGCCCA
>VWYP01032742.1:505714-541671 GCA_013400435.1 Pycnonotus jocosus | reverse complement strand
TCACCACTCGCGTGAAGTTTGCCCAAGACCAGTGCTGGACTCTGCACCCGGGACAGAGCAACCCTGGATGTGCAGAGGGACTGGGAAACAGGCTGGACAGCAGCACTGAGGGGAGGGACCTGGGGGCCTTGGTCAATGGCAACTTGAATATGCTCTGCCCTGGCAGCCTGGAGAATTTAGAGCTAGACTATGCAAGTCTTTATTTTCTTTTTAATTTCAGATTGAGGCAAGTAATTAATTCCTGCTATGAAGCCCATGATTACCAAAGTGAATGCCATTCCACCAAGGTCAGATAAAATTAGCATTAATCTGCTGGTTTTGAATTCAGCAGATAGTTGACTTCAACTTTGTTTATAAGCAGACTTTTTCAGACATTCCACAGACTGCATTATTGCTAACACCTCCTATTTCTCCACAGTTGCTGTTTCCCAGTCTGTAGTGAATAATGAAAAATCCTTGATAAAACAGAATATACTTCTTTGTTTATTCTTATTCAAGCTAAGTCTTTTTCAAATATAAAAATCAATGAAAATCCATTTGTCAAATTGCAGAGGGAATGAGTAGATGAAAAATAGGAGGAAAAATAAACAGATGTTGCTACATCTAGAGGCTTATTTTAGACAAATGTCAGATCTTGATTTATATCAAGATGACAGGCGGCCAGATATACACTCATAAATTTCAAAGTGCAGAATTCTGCCACAGCTTGGCATTTCCTTCAGCATTATGTCCAACAGCATCCATTTAAAATAAGGTACTTTGGGACACTTCTCACTTGAGAGCCAAGTAAACATTTCAATTTTATTTATTTCTTTTCAAACTGAACAGCTGGTTTTCTCTTCATACAATTATGCTGTCAAATATTGATTAGGGCAAAGAGAAAAAAATAGCAGAGACAGAGGTGAGTTCAAACATCTGGCAACACCTCTTCAGTACCAGCACAGAGCTGTCCACCTCCACACCTTGCTGGATGCTGATGTCAACTTGTAGGTGGGAGATAGGATTCAGTTTGTGACCCAGAATGGAAACTAGGGACTTTCTATTCTTCTGAATCCCCTTTCCTTTCCTATACTTACTGGACAGAAAAAAATGCTATGGAAAAGAATCCATGAAAGATATGTACAAAAGTAAGAGGCATTTGTAAAAGTTTTCATAGTAAGAAAACTTCCTTCCCGATTCCACTGCAGATGACCAACGAGGTTTGCAGCAACCCAGCAAAAAAAGGTTTCATAATACACTTATGTGAAAGACATCATGCAAGTTACTAAAATTTGAGTGCCTGGGTCTGTAAACATTTTTGGGTGGTAGAGGAGGGAGAACAGAAATCAGAAAAACATATTTAAGTACAGAACTTTTAATTCTTTGTTCTGTTAAACAATAGTTACTATATAGGAAGTTCAGAATGGACCTGACCTTTTACCATAAAATCCTACAATAAGTTTGTTTGCTAATAGTGATGGCATTAAAATCATGTATCTAGGTGCTTTGTGAAGGAAAAAAAAAATCTCAAGTTTAACATCCATCAAGTTACATCTTTTTATTTATGCAAGAAGTTCATTTAGAATTCCATAACCTAACAGCAATGACAAGGACAGCTTGTTTGGAAAGAGAAATTAATCTGAATTTCAAACAAGCTAGTTTTCTAACTGTAAGAAATCTGTAAAGGCACATCAGCTCTTTCACTGCCCTAATGTCTCAAGCCACAAAGTATATCTGACAGACACACCCTGAAGGAAAGAAATTGTTAGGGTAGAGGCAGCCTGACAGAAAATGTGGAATAAATGCACAGGACAACAAAGCAAGTGTTAGGAACCCACTGAGATGTCACTAAACAAATATTAAGGTAGCACATACTGATTAGCAATGGATGGATGACCTTCTGGTCATCATTCTTCTAAGACACCATTCAAAACACCAGCTTCTTTGTTTTTCCCTGAAAGCATCACATCAACAGCTACAGCACATGCAAGCCACTTGCAGGAAAGCAGCCTTTTTACCTGAAGTATTTTGCACTTTTTTACAGCAACACAGAGTGCTTGGAGAGAGACGAAAAAGACTAAGTATGAACAGCAACACATCCAAAGGCCCTCAGGGGTCTTGGAGCTCAGACTTAAGTCTCCTCTGATTTTACGGAGGGCACAAGAACTCCAGAACAAGAGAGTAAAAGTTTTTGCCTTGAGAAGGAGTGTGGGAAGGGGGCAAAGCAGAACATCTAGAATAACTGATGAGTAGGCTAAAGACATTATTCTCAGAGATGCCAAGTGACAGGATTAGAATCAATGTGAGAATTTAAATATGAGAAATTCCTCTTTAAAATAAAATTTTATTTTTAATTACAGTGAAGGTGGTCAAACAGTAAAACAGGTTTTCCAACAAGACTGTGGAGTTTTTATCAAACTTGGCATGACCATGAGCAACCTGCTCTAGGTCTGAGCAGAGGTGTAGGACTACATAATCTTCCAAGGCCACTTCCAACTTTACCCATTCTGTGGTTCTGGGAAGCTTTCTATGAAAAAATGATTTAAGGTAAAAATCAGCTAGATTTTAGTGGGTTAAGGTCAAAATCTCTTCTGTAAGAAGAGATGCTTCATTTTCAAGCATGAGGTTGCTTGAAAGTCACTAGATTAAAGGATTTTGGTGTTTTATTTTTGAGACTTTTTTCCCTGTATCTTTTTATCAAATTATAGAAAAATCTAGGTTCTGAAATTAATGCATTTAGCAGATAAAAAAACCATTGCCCTTAACTTCCAATACTTATTTATCTGTTTGCTAAGTGAAAGAGTAGGTGGAAGAGATGTAAGGAAGGTACAGGTCAGTGGGAAATTGTGAACAGAGGAGGACAGCAGTGCACCAGCCTTTCTTTCAGAGCAGGCAGTGAAGGATCAGGAAAAGTGTGAAGGGTGATCAAAACCAGAGCAATTTTGAGTGGCAAATGGTAATGCCTGAGAAAATAAAAACACTGCAGTATGTGATAAAGCTTGGGAAGAGCAGTCTGTGCACGCAGTCAGGAACAGTCAGTCACTGAGGTGACACAGGCCAGGGAACTGAATTTGAGCAAAATCATCCTCAAACAGATGGAATGAAACAGGCAGCTCTATGTGATTAACTCTTAACACGAGGCTAGGGAGTAAAATGGATTGTAAGAGTTTTCTTGGGTAAACTGATGGAATAAGACAATGTAGGGGGGAAAATCACAGCCAGCTGCATAATAGAAAATAGTCTTTGCCTAAGCACAGGACTTCACTGCCATTTCAAAAATATCTTGTGGTACCATGTCTCATCTGATTTTGTCAGAGACATGGTTTTTCCAGCATTCCAGCCTCTCTTGAATTTGACACTGTGCCAGAAAGGTGGGGTTCAGAGTCCTATGTTACTATTTCCATTAACTTTTTTATTTTCAAGTTCTTTATTTGCTAGAGCACCATTTTATCACATTCTCACGCTATAATCTAATTTTGGAGAAACACAGACCCAAAACATTCTGTTAAACATCAAGTCCAATTTAAATACAGCAATACCATCAAGTCCCATGGGACTGCTCCTGAGCAGTTACTGATTTAGGTAAGAATGTGAACTGGGGACCACCACAACTTTGATCATCTCTCCACTCAAATACAGGAGGGATAAAACAGTGTATGCCCCAAGAGCAGGCAGCAGAGAAAAATCAAAGTAGCTCAGAGAACCATGTAGAGCAATTGCCTTTCTTTTGTAATTTTACATTTGATGATACAGAGCTATCTTTCTATGTCAAAAGGAAAGGCTTTCTGTGTTTGATACAGTGTAAAAAGCCTTTCTGAAATCTGGAGTTAAATAAGACAACTATCATTCTCTAGCTACTGCAACTGTTAGAAAATTGGGATATGGATAGAGGATTAAAGAGTATTACCTCTTTAAAAAATTCTAGATATTTGGCTAAAAGATACAATGAAATTGTGACAGTACCCTGAGGGACTGTTTTTAAACTGAGAATACACAAACCTAATGTAGTGTGAACTGCAGAACCTATTGAATCTCTTAGTGCTCTGTTTTACTTTAATATTTGGGTTTTTACATTTTTTTTTTTACTATTAAGAATGTAACCTTTTTACAGGAGATTTAAAAAGTTAAGTCTTCTTGTTCTAAGTAAAGGCATACTGCAGAGCATAGCAAATCCTTTTTAACAGTGATTAACTTTAGTGTGTTTTAAGTGGGGCTGCAGTTGTATATGCAGGCTAAAAACAAAAAGCTGTACTATTTGAAAAATGCAAAATGTACGATTGCTGGATAAATATGTTTTAATAGAAATGTGATTAACATTCTTCATGAAATTTAGAAGCAAGACTATAAAATGATATGTCTTCTAACTTGTTTTAACCAAATAAAAATACATCTTCTCTAAACTGAAAAAACAAGTTTCCATTCTCTAACTTCTGAAACTCATAAAAATTACATAAATTGTCACTCTTATGCCATCATCCATATGCCAAGTGCCACCATAACCATTTGAGCTGTAAGTTATCTCATCTAACTATGCTTAAAACAATAACCCAATGAAATGAAATAGCATCCCAGTGGACAATCTGATGGAAAGTTCTTGCTCCTTAAACTATTAAATACAAGAAGGCAGTGATTTTGGGTATTTTGTGGCAAGTGCCATTGAAAACAGCAATTCTTTAGGTTTCAAGCAAAGTAGCTTACCTGGCTGGACAGCAGGTGCCAACCAAAGCCATTGCATCACTCTCCTCTCAGCTGTAGAGAGGAGAGGAAAAAGAACAAAAGTCTCATGGGTTGAGGTAAGAGCAGGCAGCAATTACTCACAAGTTGGTCTCATGGGTACAGACTTGACTGAGGTAAATTAGTTTCGTTTGCTACCAATCAAATTAGAGTAAGATAATGAGAAATAAAAACCCTAAATCTTAAAAACACCTTTTCCAACCTCTCTCTTCTTTACTCACAATTTTCTGTACCTCCTTCACCCAGTGGTGCAGGGAGATGGGAAATGGGAATTTGCAGCCAGTTCATCACGTTGTCTCTGCTGCTCCTTCTGTCTCAGGGGAGGACTCCTTACATTTCTCCTGCTCCAGAATGGGGCCCTTCCCATGGGAGACAATTCTCTAGAAACTTCTCCAATGTGAGTTCTTCCCCTGGGCTCCATGAACTGCTCCAGTGTAGGTTCCTTCCATGGAGTGCAGTCCTTCAGAACAGACAGCTGCAGCATGGATTCCCCTCAGGTCCCAAGGCCTGTCAGAAAACCTGCTTCAGCATGGGCCCTTCCCCAGGGCCACAGGTTCTGCCAGGAGTCTGCTCCAGAATGGGCTTTCCACACGGTCAAAGACTCCTTCAGGCATCCACCTGTTTCGTGGTAACATCAAGTACTGGGTCTCTAGGAATGACTTAAACTATTCCCCCACAGATTGAACAGTGAATTGTTCCTCTATAATTAATCTAAGGAGCTAGTACAACTCAACAGGCCTAATACAAAGTTTCAACAATATTCTGGAGCTTGGAATAGATCATATTTTCCTAGTAGTGCAGTTAAGATACATCAGAAAATCCTATACTGAAAAAAAATATCAATGTTTGTGTTTGTCTTCCACACATTTTAGTTTATGCCAAGCTTTACTGTGGTAATTTTAAATAATTCTCTAACATAGTGCATACTAGAAGATAAAGTTGTTTTCAAATGTTAATGAAAGCATTTGAGTACAGAGTAGAACATATGTGAGGATTCATGTTCTCAAAAGCAAACACCAACACACAAAAGATGCCCAAATATATTTATTTAACTCTTAAAAAGTATGTTACTCTTTAGAAAAAAAAAAAAAGCCAGCCTAAGAAATCTCAATATAGAACAAAGTATATCAAATCCTGATTATATGTAATTCTGATGTTTACCTAAACATCAGCACCATCAAACCCAGCAAGGTAAGACTTCTGAAGTCAGTAGCAATGAGGTACCAGGACAGAAGAAACCCTTAAAATAAAGAGAAGCTTCAAAGCCTTTGAGCCAAGCAGAGCCAGAGTTCCAGAGCACATTTAAGGACCATTCAAGAAATATCTCTAATCCTTTTGAACTTCATTTGCTGCCAAAAAATACATGAGTGTTATAACAAAGAAACATAAGCATCTCAGTATACAGTTACAAACTGGTAAGCCAGTCCATTAGGTCAAAGCAGTCAAAAGAGTTCTAAAACTGACAAAGACAGAGCTTGGGGCAGAAAGGTTGATAGACTAGCATGACCCAATTTAAGCTATTTCCCTCAAGATTTCTTGCCTTGCTCATGGTATTCAGAACCATTTCTAGACAGAAGAAAAAAGAAGCAAGTTCATCATTACAGGACAGTAATGTATTTACTTTTTGTACTCTTTGTAAAGTTTTCAGTGTTAGTGCATGAAAAAGTTACTAGATGTTTATCTCTGGATGTGCATAGGGGTGAGGTTACCATAACTATGTGCCAGCAGTACAACTGTATTCATTAATGTGTTTCATATGTAAAGAATCAGCTGAATATATTCAGCCTTAAATTGCTGGAGATGCATTTTTACTAGTATCTCTTATAAGCATGTCTTTCCCCTGTTAAACCACAATAATTTAACCATCTTGTTTTTACTTAGTGGTAAAAGCCATCTACTCCACTCATTCTTAGTGATCATACTAGGAAAGATGTCTTTCTTATCTGTCATTGGCCTCTTCAAGATTTCTGGGATGTCTTGATCCAGGAGAACTAGCAATGAGACAGATCCTCATGGTGGGGATAATAAATAGGGACAACTGTGCTGGTGAGAAGGCTCAAGTGGGACATAAATGGTGACGAAGGAAACGTTTAAAGGTGCAAGAGTCTATTCAGCTAAAAGTGAGTCCTACTTGGAATGCAGCATATGTCCTAGAAGCAAACTAGACACTGAATGTTGTCTTTGTTCCTTGTAGGAGTGTAAACACTACCTTATGTTCTCAAGTAAGAAGCCACTAATCAGACTTACATGCAGACACTCAAGCAAGTGGAATGATAACTCACAAGATACTCAGTTTCATGCTAAACAAGAATATGTAAACACCCAAACAAGTCACCAATTCAGATAGTACCAGACACCCCATATGGATTGTCACAACGCAGCACCATAGCAGCATTTTGATTTAAGGCAGAGTCCTGCTGCTCATCCCATCACATTTACTGAATGGCGGTAGCATTAGCAGCACTGTGATTTACTCTCTGCTTTCAACGGGTCTAGGTCCAGTTTTGGTTTCCCCACATCATTCTCCTCATTAGGAAAGGTTTTGTAATTGGCAAGGATGTTTTCCACCAAGAATCGAGCAGCTTCATCGATGTTGATGTTGTCCTAAAAATGTTGAAACAAGGAAGTCAGTGATGTTTTTGAAACAGTCACACATTCCTACTAACGGTCACACTTTCCTATTAAAAAGTTGTCCAAAAAGAAAAGAATTCTTCAGTCTCATCAACAGAACATGAACGGTTTAGATGCAAGAAGTCATTGCTCACAGTTTTTTGGAAAAAGTTAGCAGGAATGTTGGAGACAAAATTATTTACCCATATTACAAGTTGAATTCTTATTCTAATCTAGTAGGCAGTCAGGGGAATGAGTGTCACCTGCATTCGGAAGACTCACAAATGCCACAGGGCATTTCTGCATCCTAGGAAAGATCCTAGGCAATTACATCATCTGTGGTATTGTCCTACCTTTTGGAACCTTTTTCTGTTTCTGATGGAATTTGGATGCACTGATTTATGTAAGAGGATCTTTTCCATGAGCCTCAAAATCACAACTATTCCCAAGTGCTTTATCTAGCCACTCTTCATATTCTTGTGCATACTTTGAAAAGTCCCTTCCCATACACCCTAAAGAATGTATGTGTGCAGGATACTTAGAGATGTACTTTGCCAGAATATTCCAGTTCCTGAGGGTCCTAGCTGGCCTAGTGCCAAGGAGTCTTTGGCCACAGGTTGGACCTGGCTGGGCCATCTGGCCACACAGGGCTGCCATGTTTGGAATTGCTCATCTTTGGTTACAAAGGAAATACCAGCCCAGTATATTACTGATTACTAGATTTAGGATGCAATTACCAGTCCCAACAAAAAGGCAAAAGCAGATCAACAGGACATCCAAATGGGCAGGATTTAAAACCATAAACTGGTTTGGTACATTTAGAAAACAAGACAGTCATTCTAAATTTTTGCTATTTCAACTACAACTCTTCGGAGTTCTACACAAGTCAATTAATACCTAACCTAAGTAGGTATTGTTTGGAATTTTTCTCTGCACCAAGAACCTTATTTTACATTGTCCTGTCTTAAATGCAACCTAAAATGCAAGTTGTCACTAGAATTTCACATTAGATTTTTTTTCCAATGTTACTTGCATTTATTTTTAAGCCATAAGACAGTTTATACATAGCAGTATTATAGGTAGGTAATACTTCAGGGAAGACTTTCACCAAAGCAGAACCTTGGTGTTCTTTTTGAATGTAAAGAGCTTTAAAAATAGAGGTTTTTTAGTAACAGATGGGTGGATTTGAAAAATATCTTTCCAAATGCAACCAAATTGTTAGCTAATTTAACTAATTCCTTTAACTGTGTATCCTTCTCTTAAAGTAATCACAGAGCAACTTGTTACTTTGTTTTTTATAGCCTTTGAGTCCCTTTGCTTTCTAAGAATTGTCTAAACATCATTGTGTAACACTTCAGCAGCAGCAGTTCAAGGAAGTACACAAGCCAAGGGAAAAGTGTGACCTTGAGGCTTATCTTACTTTATAAAGGATTTATCAGCCAGACCACTAATCTGGTCTGTCAGCCACACTCTCCTCATCTAGAGAGGTCCTTCATTTTAAGAATCACTTGAGCTTTAAAGACATACTGGGTTTCACTTCCAACTAAACTGCTGCAAGTTTAATCTGTGCATTGACAAAAAGCCTATAGACTAAAACTGTACAAAACATGAAATTACTCAAAGTTAACTGAATGAAGCAGCTGTCTTTCTTAACTTAAATTCCTACACAGAACAATTTGTTTTTCTCCAGTTCAATCTTGATATTGCCTGATAAAATAGAAAAGTGCTTTAGCAACACTGTGGGTAGGTAGTAATGAGTAAGCAAATAGCTTGTTCACTTGAAATCTTGCCATTTCCTACATAAAACAGTGACAACAAAAAATGCAATTTAAAAACCTGTGCCTAAAGATTACCTGTATCTTTTGGGGAGCTTGATCAGCATTTAGTAGTATTAACATCTAAAGAATGACTGATTCTCATGCAAGCAAGATGAAAAAATTATCAAACTCAGAAAATCAAGGTTTCCAGATAGTTTCAAGATGCTCTGAATCTAAGATAACTTTTAATCTAAACCAAATATGCCTCTTCTTCAGGAACGAAGCTAGCCTGCACACCATTTCAAATTTCGCTGAATTTGACAGCCACTTCCTACACCTCATAACTTTATTTCCTACATGATAATATTCACCCTTCTTATGCCAATATTTAAGAGACTAAAAATATTTTCCCATTAAACTCACCTTGGCAGATGTTTCAAACCATCCAACAAAGCCACCTTCTCTGCAGAACTGGTCCATTTGAGAGGGATTCTGGCTGCCATCTTTTTTCTGGTCACACTTGTTTGCAAGGAGAACAGCAGGGATGGGGCTGCCATTGGGAAGTAGTACTTTACTGTCCAAATCATGCTTCCATTTTGAAACAGCCTCAAAAGTGGAGCCTCTTGTGACATCAAAGACCACAAAAGCACCAACTGCCTCTTTGTAGTATACTCTGGTCATATTTCCAAAGCGCTCCTGGCCTGAAAGAGAGGACAGCCACAGAGCATGTTTATATTGAAGCATGAACTGTATTCAGTATAAATGGACTACTGTACCAGCTTAACTCACAGAAGCTTGGCATTTGGTCTAGTCACCTAGAGCATAAAACATTGCCTCCTTTATCTCATGTAAGTTCATTGTAACAGCTATTATGTATACTATACATAATAGCTGGTAAGTCAGACACTTAAAGTGGTTTGCAGTCCCACCTACCACTTGGAATTTTTCTTAAACTTATTTGTTGAGTAGAGGTCTTTGAGAAGTAATGCGTAAAAACACTACCAGCACAGCTATAGACAAATCATTATTTCATCAAAGAATATTAACGCTTATATCTAAATCTAGTTGTTTCAGCTAAAGACTTAAGCAAACTCAGCCTTTTGCTGAACGGTGAGCAACAAGGAGTTTTGCAAGCTTCAAGGCTGACAGCCTTCAAAGCATCTTCTCAAGAAGTCACCTAGACTTTTCCTTAGGGAAAAGTTCAAAAGCAGCTGCTAGCTTAACAGTTCTGGCTAAACATGTTAATTTTGACTTTGTTTTTTCAAGTCTAAGATTTACTCTGGATTAATTTTCAACTATAGAAGTTCTACAGCAAATCCAGGATTTAAAACAAGAACAGGTAAAGTACAACTATTCACCACAAAAATCCAGGAAAAAAAAAATCAATTACCCATAAGCAGAGAAAACTAAAAGTCTTTTCTTATTATGTACAACTACTTTAGCCAGAATACTTGAAATGTAGAATTGAGCATGCCAGTTGACTTATTCTTCTGTTTGAAGGGTCAGACTATCATGGTGTATTTACATTTGAGTGTGTCTGGCAGTATCAAGTCCTAGCACATTGTTTGGGAAGTCTGG
The DNA here is from genome assembly GCA_013400435.1 of Pycnonotus jocosus. NCBI lineage: Eukaryota > Metazoa > Chordata > Aves > Passeriformes > Pycnonotidae > Pycnonotus > Pycnonotus jocosus. The sequence goes on along the minus strand of VWYP01032742.1, from coordinate 531,013 downwards.
GCTACTAAAACAGCTTCCTGCTTTGTTTGGATGTCTTCACTGGGAAAAGCAGTCCCTGAACTCTATAATTTAATTTTACCAGTGTATCATCACTTGAACTTTTATCTTTTTGTGCATATGAGGTCTAAGAATACATAAACAAAGAGCTGTATTTGAAAACCTAGTTGTCCTTTGTTTATAAACATTCAAGTCCACCTTTGATTAGCAAGGACAAACAGATACAAGGAGAATTGGGTGTGTTATCACCTTCTCATAAAGAGAAATTCAGTAGATGAAAAGTTGAAAAGAGGTCCTGTTCAGCAGTGTGCTTTTCCAGCTCACTTGCCTCATTTTAATGTCAGTACTTCACAGTATGATTAGCTCATTCCCTACAGACAGTTTCAAAATAGGTTTCCTCACAAGCTATTAGAATGGCCTGAAAACAGCAGCAGCCACAGTAAAGTTCCAGAAAACTATAAAGAAACTGACTTTATTTCTGTCTATTGACTTTAAACTATGATGCTCCAGAAAACAGCATCACTACCCAGCATATTCTTCAAAATAGAGATTACATATTATTTTTTTTACTCCTGGCTGATTATCTCACATAAGAACAACCAGGATCCAAGAAGAAAGCTCTTATCTCCATACTGAAAACTCCAGTTTTGAAGCAGCATTTATGCCATGGAACTTAAGGCCATGCAACAAGTCAGGCACTAAGCCTGTGTCTCTGTGACTATGCCTCTGGAAAAGCCACAGTGCCAATACAATTCTCCTAAACAGAGTACACAAGTAACTCACATGCTCTCTCTAGGCTGGACTCTTATGCTTAAAAGAGGTTTTTAGAATAGCCTTACTACAAACCATACCACTGACCACTGTTGCCACTAATCAAATACCCTTAGGATAGACTTAGATCAAAAGGCTTTTATTACTTCTGCATGTCAATGATGTTACACTTAAAGAACTTTTACTCTTAGAATGTAGGAATTTTGGTTTTGGGAGTTTTGGTTTGGTTTTTTTTTTTTTAATGGAGTTCCACACACTCAAATTTAGTTACATTTAGCCAGTCGCTGCATAGGGCACCACACAGGTCCTTCTCAGCTTCCCCATTTGTTTAGCTCTCAGTTTCACCACCAATTCCTGCCACATGGGAACAACCTGAACTATGCTAAAGCACTCACTCTAGTATCCAACGCAGGGAGATATCCCTTCACACCATAGGACAGCCCCACAAAACAAACAGTGTGATCTCACAGTTTACAATGCCCTGCACCAACCTCAGTCTTCTATAGAAAGAGTTCTTCAACTGAGCCCTGAAATGATCCAGAATTGAACACCACTTGCTGTTATTTACATGAGACTGAACACTAATCTGAAGCAGCAAGGGAAATGGTCCCATCAGTCCTCCCTATTCATTTGCCAGAGAGCTGGGAGGCTTGCAGGCTTTGCTTAAGGCTGTTTTCCCAAACACTTGATGAACATTTACATAAGAAAATTAAGTTTTATTGATTAGTTGCAGGAAGGGTGGCTAAATTGTTACCAGAAGGAGTAGACAGAGCATGATCACTACACATAAAAACTAAGTTATTTAGGAATTGCAGAAAATGTTATCAGGCAGTTACCATTTCTCAGATAGCTGTGCATGCTGCACATAAACAAGGCTGCAATGACTGAGCACAGTGAAGGACATTACCACTGACTGAATCCCTTCCTGCCTATTGCTCTCCCATCTAAAAAAGCTTTAAAGACACAAACAGTTGGCAAGGTGGCCATACTAGCCTATACCAATAACCGCTGCTGAAACATGCACAGCAGCACACTTAAGGTGTACAAAAAGGTGAAATCAATACAAGTGTTACATATAGCTTCCAAAGAAACAAAGTTACAAAGCATAGCTCAGAACCAAAGCTGAGGAGTCAGCCAAGGTTAGCTTTGTACAGTGGCTTCTCACAGTGTAAGGCAGCAGTTCTGCTCGGAAGGGAAGTCAGCATGGAACTGTATGCTGCTTGGTACTCTATAGCAGCCACAGTATAAACCATGGGCTTTGGCTGTCCACAATAATCATTTAACTCTTGTTTCCAGCAACTCTTATCTCTCTTGTAGTATGAGGTTTAGATTTAGAAAAAAAATCAATATATATTCTTCCACAGTTCTAATTTGGGTGAAAATAGAAAACTGATGTGCCTATCAGCATGAAAGCTATCTTTACCTGCTAGATTTAAACTTTATATTAGGAAGATCTGCTATCTCTTATCCTTAAACACACACAAGCTCAACAGCGTTGTATTCTTAGAGATTAATGCCTTTCAATAGGCCAAATACAGCCCAGTGTGAGTGCTTCCCTTTTCTAAAGTAACCCAAACCATCTGTTTGCACCTCCAGAATTCACATCCACTAACAATAAACCTGACCTGAATACTGCCTTACAACTGCTCTTTCATCCTGCCTGGAGGCCTAATGAGGATTGATATACTGTAGTTCATACAAAGACAGAAGCAATAAACCATGGCTTGCCCAGGAGGTGAGAGTTTTGTTAGGTAAAAGGTATACGACATGAGGCAGGAAAAAAATCAGTTTAAACTGAGTTTAATTGAGAATTCAGGTTAAACTTTACAACCCTCTCATTACTTACAAAGCACATGATGACCTTCTCATCTAGGATGCAGAGCATTCTAGATAGCCTTTTGAAAATTTAAGAGGACTTTCAGGCAGAGCTTTTGCACATGCTTTTCTGCTTGCAAACAAAAAACTCAAAAAAACCCCAAACCCACAAACCCTCATACAGAAAAATCAAACTAGAAAACACTAATCCTCCTAATTCTCAAGGCTGAACATAATTCTCTTTGTTCTTAAAACTAAATGTCTCAACTTCTGCCATGCACATTTTAGAGATTTGTCATGGCCCTTCTTCTCTCCAGCAAGATTTTTGCTATAGTAATTTCTCCATATGTGACAATTGTGTTGAGCAGTACAGAAAATGGATCATACCCCCAGAGGAAAAAAAGGCTAAAAGTGATCAGATTAAACTAGATTCAAAATCTCCTGTGTGTATAATCTTAGCAAGCAGAGAGCAGGAAGACAACTAATTGCTTAGTACAGCAGTACAGAAAGGACATCACAAGATTAACCATTCTGGAAGGTCCAGTGACTAGGCATAAATCTGATGGTACCACTAAAGTATAGTTTGTGTTTTAGTAGTTTAGGTGTAAATGAGGAGCTAAGATACAGGACACTTACAGAGATCAGAAGTTTGATTTGGGGGTATGGAAATCACTTCATATAGTGCAAAGTTCTGCATTCTCTAACTGCAGTTTTCATACTGAAATGACTCAGCACATATTGTCACCATACTTTCCAGTAATTGCAACAACCTTAAGTGAAATATTTCCACAATGACGTGTATCAGGAACTGATACACTTCCCTACAAGCAGCTCCACCACAGGAATAAAGTTCAGTTTAAAACTGTATTAGAACTTGGGAGCTATTTTCACTTCCCAGTTTATATTGTAATGGGGGTGAGCTGTAAGTTAAAAACTAGATGAAAGAAATTATAGCCAGGTTTGACATTAGAAGTTTTATATTTGTCCTTTACTTTATTGCAAAAGGTAAGTTATGACTGTAACCTTGCCTTGAAGTACATTTTAAAGAGTTTCTAGAGCAGTCTTTCCCAGTGTAAGGGGAAACATTAATGTCGTCTTTATCACAGCAGTGTGACTTACAATTGTAGCGGTTCTTGTGTATATTTAGTAAAAGTTACCTTACACACCTATTATTTCACTCATTATTTCAACATGTAACTCCTCCTACATGATGGGAACTAGGGCTAGAAAAGCAATTTAAATGTACAAATGACTGCTGGATAATGAGTTTGTTAGGCTTCCTTCCCCCAGACTACTTATCATACCCATGACTTAATAGGCAGTTTGTATCAACTAGCAAGAACTTACTCAAAGAGAGTAAAAGTAGAAGAATTTTCCCCAGTTAGTCTTTCTTGCTATGAAGGTAAATGTTGGTTTAGCCCTGTCAATACTAACTCAGTATAACAACAGAGTTCCCTTATTTTGTAAAAAGCCAAGCTTTACCTTACCTGAAGCCATACAACTCAAAAGGGAATTGTATTAGTTGCATTTAAAACCTTAATAACTCATCAGGAACACACTGAGAGAAAACTTAACAAAGTTCTTCCAAATTTTCCTTTCAGATGAGATAAACAGTTCTGGAATCCTCCAGAAGCTGTGTCATTAATGAGGAAGAGACAGATGACCAAGAGTTTTAAATGTCTGACAACTGCAAAAATGAACAAGTAGTTTCTTCTATTAAAGCAATGTTAGTTCAAGCCATTTTAACAGGATAATTAGCTTAATGGGTAGCCAAAGCTTTAAATATGATTTTAACAAGTTTGGCAGTTCTACATCCAAAACCTTAAACTATAGCTATAGAGTCCACACTGCAGTCACCCAAAAGTCAGTGTACAACTAGCTGAAGAGTTTTACTTCCAAGCTGTTTGCTATTATCTAGAAGACTGCAACACTGAAACTAGGTAGGTTTTTTTTCCTGGACCAAATAATAGAGTTGCCAAAAGTCTGAAAAATATCGAAAAGCCCTAAGTTTATGAATAGAACCAAGAATCTCTCACCAATTTTGTCCTTCAGAACACTGAAGATGAGAACTCAAATAGTTGAAAAGGCAGTTAAAATTCAGCAATAAGCCACACAGGAAACATTTAACCTATAAAACCAACCCCAAAAACTATCCAACAATAATTGCTGTAGTAAACAAAATGACCAACAGATCTAGTGAACCAAATTCAGTTAGCTCAAAATGCATAGAAGTAGCTTCCTACTAGTACATTTCAGTAATTCTGCTTTTCTATCAGCAGTTACTATACACTGCTCATAGGCATCATGGAATGCTTAGTAAGGTATAGTGTCTGATTGTAATAAATCACCTTTTAGTCTGGAAATACTTAAAATCTCCTTGCATTGTGAGAAGCATTCTCAGATCAACTATTTACCACGGCCACTGACAGTCACTCATACCAAAACATTAGGACAGTCATACTAACTCATACTAACTCTGCCAACACTATGGCTCCTAGGTTCTTGCTATCAACTACTATCAATGCTATCAATCTTCCTATCAATGACTTTATTGACCAGTGTGCAGGCACAGTTCCAGCATTTAAAATTCAGTGCCAAACTCCACAAATTGATTCAATTAATTTCCAGCACCATGAGACATTTGTGGTTTTATTCAATGTAGATGGTAAAAAAGACCAATTGAATAACAAATTTATTTTCCCAGGAACACCTGAGTGACAATTCCATATTTACAATTCCAAATCTCAATAAAGTTACTGTCATTCAGTGTGATAGATTTAAGATAAATCACCACCCAAAATGGCTGGGAACATAGTTCAATCCTCTAATTCAGTTAGAACTATTGTCACTTTCAAAACTCACCTATAGGCCCTTCAAGAGCCACAAGCAGGAAAAGACCACACCTAGGATGCCAGCTGGATGTTTGGCACGACACAGCAAGTACCCAGAAATGCCCTGAGGATGAATCTCCCAGTTCTCCAGACACCTAATGTACATTTTAGCACTACCAGGGTCAAGTGTGAGTGGACTGAAGTTCCTTTTTAGAGAGATATATAAATATGGTACTGGCGAGTTACCACTGCTGACAGCTATCCCCCATCTCCCCAAACCAGCACATCTTGTCCCAGAACTGTCTTACCTAATTAGAGTGGATCTGTTATTCTGCAAGAAGTAGGTTAACCAAACCACTATCAATATTATAGCTCATGTTCAAGTGTGTCTATCTGTTTTTTCACAGATAGCAGCCATAGATTGAGAGTAGGCAGACTCCAAGACTGTTAATACCAGATGGCTCCCCACTCCTCTTATCCATTTAAGCTGTAAATGTAAAGTTGGCACATGTTAAAACCACATAGGTGTTGAACTATGCATTTATTTAATGACAGACAAATTTGCAGATGATACCAAGCCAAGTGGGGCAGATGACATATCTGAAGGGTGGGACACCATCCAGAGGGACTCGAGAAGTGAGCTCACAGGAATATCATGAAGTTTAACAAGACCAAGTGCAAGGTGCTGCAACTGAGGCTGGGAAATGAACAGATTGAGAGCAACTGGACCAAGAAGGACTTATTGGTGCTGGTGGGTGAGAGGCTGGACATGACCATACAGCAACGTGCACTCGCAGCCCAGAAAAACCACTTGTATGCTGGGCTACATCCAAAGCAATGTGGCCAGCAAAGCAAGGGAGGTTGATTTTGCCCCTCTGCTCTGCCTTTGTGACACCCCAACTGGAGTGTGGTATCCAGCTCTGGGATCCTCAACATAAGAAAGACATGGACCTGCTGGAGTGAGTCCAGAGGCAGGCCATGAATATTATCAGAGGGCTGGAGCACCTCTCCTGTGAAGACAGGCTGAGAGAGTTGAGATTGTTCAGCCTGAAGAAGAAAAGGCTTCAGGGTGACCTGAGGCCTTCCAGTACCTAAAGGGATCCCTACAAGAAAGAGAGGGGCTATTTACAAGAGCATGTAGTGACAGGACAAGGGGAAATGGTTTTAAATAGAGTAGGTTTAGATAAGATATTATGAAGGAAATTCTTCACTGTGATGGTGGTGAGGTACCAGAATAGGTTGCCCAGAGAAGCTGTGGATGCCCCATCCCTGGAAATGTTCAAAGACCAGGTTGGATGGGGCTCTGTGCAACCCATGGTCTAGTCCCATGGCAGCAGAGTTGGAACTGGATGATCTTTAAGGTTCCTTGCAGCCCAAGCCATTCCGTGATTCTATGACATTAACAGCTCTAGCAGATGTTAGAAACCTGTAAGTGTTAAGGAACATTCAGCTTGACTTTTACTTTCCACCACTGTGAAAAAGTGGTATTTGTGGTTCTGGTGACAAACACAGAGGATAAGAAGTGAGAATTACTAGAATATTATATCTTCCTGTATGAGACAAGTACTAGAAATAGCTTCACTGACTGCAGTACTTAGAGCTTCTAACAGATAAAAGCAGCCTCAGACAATTACAACTGCTAGTGCCCTTTCTTACTAAGGGTGGTATGGCTAAGTTAACTGACCACTGGATGGACCTCTTCCCAAAATTAATGCTCTCCCAAATGCTTCAGAACAGTCCTCAGGGCAAAAGCCAGTTAATCCCTGTTCAACTGCCTCACACTTTATTCTAAGAGACCACCTTTGGTCCTCTGGTTATGTCTATATTAGAAAGCTGCAGGGTGCAGTTGAAGCAATTCTGTTGAACAATGCAGTGTCAGAGGCACGACTGACAATATACTGTACACACACAGTAGGTGTGAGAGACTCTGCAGTCATTGAAAATACTGACAATCAGTTAAAGTGCAGCAGTATTTTGATTATTAAGATCATATCACAAAGTATTTCCACATGTTCACAGAAGTCACTATTTAATTCTGAAATGTTAGGAGGCAGTTTGCTTTAAAGTTCCATTTCCCAACACAGCCAGTTTCTAACCTAGTTTGTTAATTACATGAAAATATGTGTACTCAAAATCAATGACTAGTCCTTCCATTCACTGTTTGCTATCATTATGCTTTAACACAGGACAGTCTTGTTCACTACTCGTGAAACAGCAAGAGCGCAGAGATGGCAAGTGCTGGAAGCTAGACACCAGATTTCCACCAGGAGCTATGATCACTTCTATCAACCTAATAGATAAGGCATGCCATTCTCTCCCACAAAGATATAAGTTTTTCCCTCAAATAACTGCACAGCTCTCACTGGGAATTTTACAGCAAGACTGACACTTTTCATTGCTGCCTGTAGTCTTGGGCTAATCTAATGATTTAATTCTCCAAACTGACTTCAACAGCTTATAGTTCTGTCTCTAAGAAATTGAGAGGCAACACCCTGCACTTAGAGTTCAATGGGTTTTGTCCAACATCATTTGTTTTTAAGCAGCAGTATGGCAGCCATGTTTGTATAAGAATCCCCCTTTTTTTTTTTTTTTTTTGCATCTTTGCTAAACAGCAAGTGAGAGAGAAAGCCCCTATTTAGGCACTAGATTTCATTCCCCAGAAAATCAGAGTGCAACCAAGCTAAACAATTTCTAACTAGCTGTCAAATGCAGCATGTATGGAACACTTCTCCGCATTAGTATTCAAAAGAGTTGACATAGTCCAATTAGTGCCAGCAACAGCATGAATTGTACTTCCTACCTTGCTTTAACAAGACTTACCCAAACAAGTAATCTGCCAGAGTTAAGCTATTTCATGCCTGACACCCTCTGATCCATTTCTTTTAGTGTGCTGCTCTGCAGCCAGAGCTGCACTGTGTACTTCAGTGATGCTGCAAGGCACTACAGCATTTCATAGCACACAGGAGAACAATTCTAAAGTCAGTTTGTCTCCAGAACTTTATCACGAGACTGAAAAAATGTTAATCTCTAAAATGGTCAATGTGTCATGGCACATTGTGTGATTGGAATTTTGTATCAAATTGCTGCCACTCTGCTCTGCCCAGCACTCTTATCCTGGGAGCATTTAAAGAACAAGCCATTTGTACTGACATTCAGAGGCTACTTTCTCAACCTATTATTTGAAAAGCTGCTAAAATCCATACAATAAGGAATATTTGTTTTCATTACCTGCTCATGTAGAAACCACTGCTACTGAGAGTTTGCCAACCTTCTCTAGACAGTTAAGACATTTCTTTCTAAGCAAGCTCTATAAAGCCCTGAAATTCCATCATTTCTCAAAGAATAATTTCACTCTATTTATCCCCTTCTTATGTCTCCATAGCCAGAAGAGATCTTTGAATATTGAACAGTGTACCACAGTAGCCTGAGAAGCATGCTGTGCTTTGTAGTCACTGCTTACTGCTGGTCATGCTAGCTTTAACATCTGCAGGAATTTCACAAGAGGTATTCCTATATTTTCATGCGAAAATATAAATAGACATTTCCTTCCTGCAAATCACTTCTTTCTAACATGGCATATCACACTTCTGAAGCAAGTACTTGGAGGGAACCATTTACAGCAGACTACAAAAGCAAAGCAATGGTTTCCACTGGAATTCATGGAGGGTATCTCTGACAGCAAATCTAGTGAGTGAGACTGAATCCAGTCAGCTAAGATTGTTTGCTTTATGACATAAGTTGAGAATTACCCCTTTATAGCACTTGCCAACTCAAATTGTACTTGCAGATATGCACTTTGGTAACACCGTGTCCTAATGTGCACCTAAAGAAAACCGAACTGGTAAGAGGCAAAGTGGACATGTAAATAAGGTTAAGCACCAAGACTCTGAAGCTGCAACTTCTGAAGAAGCAAGGAGAGTTGATAAAGCTTGATTTACATTCATGTGAATGCCATACATTAAGAGAAAAGTGTATATTCAATATTGTCTGCGCCAGTTTGTCTCTGAAGTGCTTGACTTGTCAAACCAGCTTAATTTTTGACTACTTGACTCAGTATTACATGAAGGGCAAGAATTTAATATTTGTCTTCAGAAAAGTGGGTGACCTCTAGATTATTATTTCTGCAAAGTGTTTTAGTTTGTTTTATAAACTAATCCAAAAATTAGTTATCTTGAGGCCTATATATTATTTTTCCTCATGTCTACTGTATTGCAGATAAGAATTTAAGTATTGTTTGCCTTTAAGGTAGACTTTCCCTGTGTATTTGATGTATACCCATCCAGCCATCCCTTATTCTCTGTATCAGAGTACTAGGAAAGAGTTTTTATTGTGATCTTGTAGGAAGCAAAAGATTTCTGAGCAACTGCTGTGTGACATCTGTTTGAAAATAAGGCTGAAGCACCATCTATTCCATAGTGAATAGAAGCTCAAGCACTAAGTGCATTTCCACTGTTGACAGAAATTCAAAGTACCTGGAAGATAAATACACTGAATTTTATTTTAAGCCTGTACTAGATCAGGTACAGTTTTAAGATCACATCTTTAACCACATTTCTCATAGAACACCTTGATCCTCTTTATGAGGAAATTCTAAGCTTATTTCCAAGACATTCAAAGAACATCTGTCTCAATCTTCCCATTTAACTGAACAGTCCTGCCTTGCATAATCAAAATTACCACACTAGACTGCCTTACAACACCAACATCAAGACAGTAGCATTTCCCATATGCTTATGGAATTCCATCAGCACAATGGTTATAAGCTTAGTCCATGATAACATATGGACATACTTTGAGTGGCTACATACCACATTACTAAGCAAAAGAACCTTTGCTATTATGAATGCTTTGGTACCCCACTGATAAGATGTGGAAATTCCTTCATTAGTCCAACAATCGTACCTCACTTGATAACATTTCATTAAAGGTGTATTTAAACAGGATTCCCAAAAAAGAAAACATCTGGAATCTGTATTCAGAGATGTCTGAAAGCTGGAAAAACGTAGAGCTCCAACCACAGCAAGTCATTCTGAAGTGAAAGCTCATAACCTCAATCCAGCTATTCCAGAAAAGTCATAAGAAAGGACACCCACACAAGATTTCCCATAGCAGGGTGGTTTCTAGAAGGAAACAAAGTATACCTTCAATTCTGTTTCTTGCCTCTGTGTTCAAAATGTGAGCAGGCCTTCTATATCCCCAAACTTTATCTGCTAGTCTTGCGTGTTTCCAGTAAGCACAATCCTTAAGTAAATTTTCTCTCATGAGACTTATATTTAAACATGTTTGAGCAGGAAGCAGTCAGGAATTGTCTTTCCTATCTCCATAAGTCTGCAGACACAATCAGATAGAAGAAAGCCCTGACTGGGAGCTTTCTGACCTACCTCAGCTGTAAGCAAAACAATAGCACTCCTAATCTCCACCTGAAGGCTCCTCCTGGAACCTCCATCATCATATAAACTAGGAAATGACCTCAGAAAACTTACAAGTTTTTGAAAAAACTGAGCTCCAAGTTCTGCATGCATTTCTGATGCAGTTATGTGCACATCCTTCACTCATTAAGAATATTTATAGTGGTGAGAAAAAAATCCCCACATTTGAGAGCAGGTTACACCTGGACTGTCTTGCCTCCACCTTATGCTCACTTGTACCAGGCACATAGCTAAGCAATTTTTTCATGGTTTCTTTGCAAGAATTGCCATTTTAATCCCTCCAACAGGCATTGTGGCTAAGGACAAGTTGTTACAAGAATACCTTGACTACTTTTAGAGACTGCTACATCCAAATTCTCCATACTTAGGAGAGACTTCTCTGCAAAGCAACTGAAGCGTAAGTGCCTCTGGCACAGAGCCAGGTATGGATACAGAACAGCAGAAATTTTCTGGTTGTTTCCCTATAGACTTTCAGGGATACATTAACATCACTGCTTTAGACCTTACTTTAAAAAAATAAAATCGCTCCATAACTCAAGAAACAAGCTAATGCTCCAGTACACAGAAGCAACTTGGCAGCCTCTATGACATGCCAGTGGCATAAGTGCAGACTAACTGGAATACAGAGCTGCTTGAAACTAGAGTTTTCACACGGAAGTAAGCTATCTCACATACTATAACTCCCTGAATGCCTTTGAAAGTCAACCATACCCATGGTTTCCTGTACTCTCTCCAATTTCTCATGGCTTCCTATAGATGAGGCTAAAAGTTACTCAGAAACTTAACTTGCTCTTAACATTGACTCACATACCCTAACACTCATTTATCTTCATACAAAACATGGGTTATTCCAGCTCTTCCTCAACTTAGTATTTAACCAAAATACTTCATCTGATTTCTCCATCCTCTTGGAGACTTGTCCATACCTGTAACAGTTCAGTTCCTCTCAAGGAGACACACAAGATTTTAGTAAAAAATTTACGTGCTACATGCTGCTTATCATTCAGCTCTTGAAAGCCTGTAGAGCATGTTTACAATACCAAAGTACAATGATTCCTCTTCTGTTTGGCCAATTTCATAGCCATGCTCTGCCAGTTAAAGCCTTACTTCAGTTTTAATAAATATTTATACAAAGAAATTCTAATAAAATCCTGGAAGAAGAATGCTATTACACCAAAGTTAATTCAGAATTCCTCAAAATCTTTAAAATCAAATTTGTCTACCAGTTGCCATTAGTGACATTCTTCATGAGAAGCCAAACTCAAGCTGCCATCTATGATCTTTGCCATTCCTGCACTTCATACAGGCTGATGTGAGTGACAGTGATAGTCAATGTGAGCACAAAAGCAGCAGCTAACAGTTGCTGGTTTTACCAGATCAGCTGAAAAGTTTCTGTGATACTGAAAATCCTTTAAGCGTTCTTTCAATATCACCTGACAGCTTCATCAATATGCCACATACACCTCCTAAGCACGCTGTGGTCAGTGCAGTGCTCACTAAAACACCACACTTGTCAAGGAGGAATCTCTACTGTTTTGAAATAGACTATAAAAACACTCCCCTATCATTAAGATTTTTTGTTTTGCATCTCTTTACCACAATGACTCATTCCTACATCCTATTTATTTTGCCAATCATTTATGCCCTTTGATCAAGGTCTTAACACTTTCAGAATTTATCCAGAAAGATATATTCTTCATTACTTCACACATCAAAATAAAAAGCAAACAAACAAAACCCAAAACAACAAAACACAAAAGCCAACCAAACCAAAAAACCAAAGAATAATGCCTAAGGGCAGCTAAAGTTCCTGTATAGACACGCATATAATCTGTTCAGCTTCTTTCAGAATGCTTCTTTCTTTATGCTGTAACCAAGATAGACTGATCAGTCACTGTCAAATTTACTCTCAATCTTCATCACCCTCTTATTCAAGAAGTTACAATCTGTGTCTAAACACTAAAATGCCAGACTATCTCTGAAATACAAACATCTAGGCACAACAGTAACCTTCCTCCCTCTTCATCATTTTACATCCCCTCCCCTTTGATGCTGCTGCAAGAATTTGCATTACTTTGCATCTTACAACAAGAGGGCTATTTTCAGCAGAAAAAAGAAAAAGCATAAGCAGTGTAAGGCGGTCATGCTCTATTTGACAGAATTATCTAATCACAAAAAAAAAAAAAAAGCCCAACCAAAACAACCTCAGCTGGCATTAGAATTTGAAGTCATCCAGTGACCTGCTGCATTGCAATAAACAGTACAACATGCATCACTTTTCCTACAACCACATCAGAAGCCAGCATAGTATCTGCATTATGATCTTTAGCTGATGCATGAACTATAGGGTCAGTTCTTACTGACTTAGGTACAAAACCTTAGTTTGCATCACCCAGCTCTTTAAGGAAAGCTTTTTATCATGAACTATTACATACAAGCTTTGATCTTGTGAAAATAATATCCCTTTCTATGCTTAAGGGTTAGATTTTAATTCAACAGCCTTTTAAAATGCATCAAAATCAATTCAGAGTGCCAGCATCATATTGCTTGCAGGGAAGTCACATGTAACCTTACTTACCATAAGATTTAGATCTCTTAAAGAGATCTAAAGCCGTTTGTCTGAACACACCAGCAAGCAAAATTATCTACGAGCTGTTGAAAGCCAGAAGACAGCTGGGCTGATGAGTTAAAAAGGAATGACTATCACATGCTCAGACACTGTGCTACACTTCAATAAAGCACTTTAGAGAATATTGTCTATGATTATAGAAGCAATCTTCAACCTGGTTCTTTAACTAATAACTAGAATATAAATCTGTTAACATCCTCAGGTATCTAGAAATATTCCTGATTGTATACATAAACAGTTGCAGAACACACTCCCAGGCTGAGGACTTCAGCAGCTTTAAGACCATCAAATACCCTGATGGATACTAAAATACTCTTTATTTTACTAATTAACTCTCACATGTCAAGTGCTATAGGAGTCCAAATTGTTGCTGTTACACTGGCTAAGCACAACCCAATTGAAAACCACCAAGATTATTCTCTTATTGGTCTTGTTTTTTCCATTGAGCAAGATTCCAATAGGCCTTTGGAAACAAAACACCCTAAACTAGCAGATTAGGCTAAGAGTTTGGAGTACAAAATGCAGAACAGTTGTATGTTCCTTTTTCATTTTTGCTAGGGAAAGGCTAGTCAGGGGTTTCATAAAAAAGTCTTATAAAATAGGAAGAATATTTCAGTGACAGGAAAAATGTTAATTCTTCAATCATTTTAATTCTTCAACCAATTTACCACAAGCCTTCAGGGATTTACCAGCAGCTCTTAACTTACTCTTCACTTAGCAGTGTCAAAAATACACCAAGGTCAATAATCAAGAATGAAAAATACTGTCTTCTGGATTGTGATATTAATGTATGGGTGTATTGATACAAGTTCCTAAGCTGTAAATAGGTTCCGTCCAAACTTTGTGACAAGTTAAAGCTAAGTTTCTGCCTATCCTGCTGAAACAGATTGCTTTGGCAAAGCACACAGCCTACCCAAGTCTGAGCAATGAAGGGCTGAGAAGTCAAACACAAGCATGGCAGCCTGCCAAACCCCAGGATGCCAACAGCCTCCCCTCCTCAATCTTTGGAACCCCAGGCTCGCTTGGGGTTATATTTGGGGTTCCAAATATACCCAGAGGATTGCAGCAGTTTATACCGATACTGTTAATCGAATCACAGAAAGTTAAAGTTGATTCACAAAAGGAGCATATCAGAAGAGAAAGCTTGCCAAACATTTTACTTGCTCTTCAAAATAGCAATTACAAAATATTTTCATTTGCCCTCCAGGCCAGCAACAGAAAGATCCATGGTGTATTTCAGCATATGGCAGTAAGAAGGCTTTTTAGTTTGAGGAATCATATTTGAAGCATTTTAGAGCAAAAAGACCAGAAGCTGAGGTACAGCTGGTCTGTCACAGGGTGACAGCAGCCACATGTCATACTTCCTTATTTCTGAGCTTCCACTGATAAGCATAAAGTTCATGGAAACAGTAACTACCAGGTTTTTCCCTTGAGTCTTCCAGTAGTGTAAGTTTAAACACCAGCATCTGAAATAAAGTCTGCTTTTTCTTATCCAAGGAGGTATTCTGAGGGTGGTAGATGGGGATGAGGAGAGCTGCAGGCTAACAGCTGGGTTGCACACAAAACTAGAAAAGCAATACCAACGCAGGTGATTACAGAGCTGAGGGACAGAGCTCCTATGAGACCCTGGCAAAACAGAGATTGTTCTTTAGCATTTAACACCATAGCATAAGCAAAGTTTACTGTGGCAGATATACAGTTGGAATCTTGGAAACAGAGACGCTGAAGAACGGGTTTGAATCACATATAGGAAAGTAACAGTGCATGGTGTGGACAGGTGGATAGGACTTTTCTGCTTCCATGTGCTCAAAGTAGGTTTCTAATAAACAAATTTGTGGTTTGATTATAGAACTAAGCATAACAGAAGTTCCATTCCCTCTCTCGATGGAGCAGGGATAAAAAGTACTTTTAAATTAACCAGGTGACTCCAAGCATGCAAAGTTTAAGCATTCTTCCTTTGAGGACAATTTTAGCAGTTTGAGTTACCTTTAACCTGTAAAGCATGGTGCATTAGATACATTACAGAGCCATAACCCTGAATTAATTACAGTTGCAGCCATAACCAAGGCCACCACCACACAGACAAGCAGGTGAGGAGGAGCAGTATGAGCAGGAACACTCCGGAGCCCTGGATCCAGCAGTGAGAGTAAAGCAGCTGTTCGAGGACTGCTACAAAACCCTGGGCCAAGCCAAGAGCCCCACGAAGTCTGCCAAAGAGAGAGGGCAAAGCCTGTAAAAAGTGAAAAACTTCACTCCCACATCAAGACCTCCCTCTATTTACACCTCAAAGCCAAGAATGAGAAGTTGCTTATAACAGGGGTAAGACGAAAAAACAGAAGAGATTTCCCAGCCAAAACACGCTTTCCTCCGCAGAGGCCGTGTGCCGGGCCCTGACAGCCCTGGTCGCAGCACGCTGCAAGCAGCAGCTCGCCCATCCCGTACCTGCGATATCCCAGAGCTGCAGCCGCACCAGGGTCTTGCTGTCCCAGTTGATGACTTTGAGCGCGAAATCCACGCCGATGGTGGCCCGGTAGTGCTGGGAGAAGAGCTGGTGCACGTAGCGCTTGATAATGCTGGTTTTGCCCACGCCCAGCTCCCCGATCACCAGCACCTTGAAGAGGTGCTCCCGGCACTCCGGCACGCCGCTGCCCGCTCCTTCCCCGCCGGCCATCCCTCCCTGCCTCCCGTGGAGTGCGGCGGAGAGGCCAGGCTGCCGGGGCCGCGGCTCTCCCGCTTCTAAACTTTCCCAGGCAGCAACTTTCCTCCAACTTTCCCCGGCCGGCTCCCCGCAGGGCCAGCCCTCGCCGGGCGGGGGAAGACGAAGGGAGACAGAGGGCGGGAGGGAGCTGGGAACCCCAGCCACCACCTGACTGCAGTCACAGGACGCGGAAACTCCGCGGGCTTATAGCGGCCCGGGGGAGGGACCGGCCCGCCCCTCCGCTCCGGGACACCGGGTGGGAAAGGGCCAGGGCGGGGGGGAATTACTCCGCAGGGCGGGCTGGGAGTGGCAGGGCAGCCGTAGCGGGGCGTGAGCCTCAGGAGAGGGCTCGGGTTGGGAAAGTGTTAGCTCTCTGTCGGGGCCATTCTTTGGGATTTTGCTTCTACCGGTTGTGGCGGCAGCGACGTTTTCTCCCGGCGAAGTCTGAAAGCTCTCGGGTTCTCTCCCCGCTGTCCGGCAAAGAGTGTTTGTCCCACGGCAGAGAGACTCGTGGGACAGAGGGTGCGTGGCGATAGGAAGGTTCCAGTGGCCCGTGCTCGCTCCCAGTCTCCATTCCCAGGAGCCAGCTTGGGGAGCTATAGGCGCAGGGTGCTGTACCCCGGCCACCTCCCCGCCCTCGCAGGCCTTGCAGCGCGGCCTAGGGCTGCGTGTGGGCAGGGCCGTGCCGAGCCCGCCCGGGCAAACAGAGCCAGCAGTGCGGGTGAGCCGTGCTGAGCCTGTAGGGGCGAACAGGGCCGTGCTGAGCCCACCCAGGCGAACAGAGCCAGCAGTGCGGGCAGGGCCATGCTGTGCCCACCCGGGCAAACAGGGCCGCGCCCAGGCGGCAGCAGTGAGGCAGCGATGGCTGCTCTGCGGAAAAGGCTCGGGTGAGCAGGAAAGAAATGACCTCCTGATCCGCAGGATTCCCATCAAACACGTACAGCTGAGTTTGGTTCCCTCCTGTTGCTAAATTGATCTAATACAATATTTTTATTGTTCTTTGGTTGTTTTAAAAATTACCCTATGGTTTGGGTTGCAAGGAATCTTACCCATCGTCCAGTCCCAACTCCCCTGACATGGGCAGGGACGCTTTCTACTGGAAGAGATTGCTCAAAGCTCCATCCAGCTAGGCGTAGAACACGTCCGGGGAGGGGCACCCACAGCCTCTCTGAAACAGACACGTTATTAGAAACCAACATAATACAAGTTTCCTGACCTTAGGACCATGTAGTACCATGTGTGCTGACTACAGGTGCTGGGGAAAAAAAATTTAAAAAAATCTTTGCTAACATACACTCCAAATGAAACAACACAACCCCAGGTGTCTGTGCCAGTAACAGGAGGATGAAGTTATGTGGTAGCGCTCCATGCTGTAATGTTTGTTTATCATGTAAATACCTAAACAGAACTATTTTGTGCCAGAGAGCAATGGCAACCACCCCAAAAGGGAAGTGTTAGGTGGTAGTCTGGACAGCCTGTGTGTACAGAGGCAGGCAACCCAAGGGAAGACCTGAGCAGCAGTGAAGGGATGCTCCCAGTGGGAAAGAAAGTAGTGGTTAAAATATATGATAACATCCATCAAACAATCACCAGTTGCTCCTGATACTATAACAGTTTTTTGCACATACTAATTTCTTAGCAGTACTTTAAATTAGTGGCTTCAGTAAAATGATCCAGATATCCTCAGGTAGCTTTTGGAGAATGTCTATTGATTGCCATGTCACACAAAGATGGTGCATGTAGTGTAGATAGGAGTAGGTAAAAAGAAGAGCTGTTTAGCAAAATAAGGCAAGAAAAGACAGCATTCTTGGAGAAAATTTGTGTTTGGAGATTTTGGTTTGGTACATTTGTTAATTTGTCATGCTATATTAACTCCATGACAATTATTGTAATTAGTATTTACTTGCCCAGCAGTAATGATACCAAAATAAAAACAGAGGAAAGACAATAACTTAGAAATTAGATTTTATACTTTTTTTTTCTTGATTGAAGGAGGCACAGGGAAGCCCAGGTTCCTGTCAAGAGATGAGGCAAACAAATAACACGGACTTTATCCGGGAGGTTGAAGGCAGATGTAAGACAATATTTTTTCAGGTACTTTAACCACTATGGGCTCTGGTAAACCTCTCTAGATATAGAGAGCTATAGAGGTAGCTATGGAGTCTCTCTAGACTGAAATCTGTTTCATCACAATGGTCCATTCAGAGAGGGAATTTGGCTGGCTTACATTGACCTTTCTCCTCAGATAGGTGCCAAGGTTTTCCTTTGTCTTGTGAAAACTAAAGTGGGATGGAAGTGAATTGTTACATGCTCATGTAAGGGTGTCTAGGGTTTGGGATGGACACAGAAGCCTTTTTCCACAGGCTTAGATGGAGTTTTTGAGCCTTTATTGCTCATCTGTGAGACAGTAATTACATTACCTTCCCACCTTCTGGGAGAGTTGTATTAATTGATTACTAGGCACATTCTGGAATTATATACCAGGGTGTGGAGTGCTTGTATGCTGACTGCAGGCTTCTCATAACATTAGATAAATTGATTTTCCTTGCATAGATGAGAGCAAAATTATATGTATTTCCTACCATTTGTTAGGCCTGGCCACTACTCTTTCTGTTTTACATGTCATAGAAATTAATTGATGCCACAGAAATTCATTCCTCCTATTACTTCATTACTTCCTCCATTCCTTCTACTTGTTTTTGTTGTTGTTGTTGTTTGTTTGTTTGGGTTTTTTTTCCTTTACAAGCAACACAAGACAGTTATTCTGGTTTCGTTTGGGATAGAGTTATCATATCAACTAAGTGAGGTAATAGTAACTGTACTACTAGTAGTAAACTGAATACAAGTATTTCAGGATACTTAAGTTTTATACCAACAGTGCAAAAGAAGCCTATAATTTAGGGTTTTTTTCACACATACTGATTTGGAATGATTAGAACCAATATTAAAACCAAAGAAGTCAATGAAAGTCATCATCTGTTCACAGAGGAGTCAGCATAAAAAAACAAGGGCAAAATGTGACTGATAATTTGCCATGATTAATAGTTTAATCAGTACTAATTACATTACATAATGCCAAACATATAGCAGTAGCTCTTGCCTGAACTAATAATTTGCCTTAATTTCATTAATATTCATTTTCATCAAGCTGGCTGATACCTGTGTGAAACAGCTTGGAAAAATCCAGTCATTTCTAGTCCTGTGTCTCTGGGGCAGTGCAATCAATCATGCATGAGGTTATAGTATAAAACATAATCAACACCCACCTAATCTTCATATTGTGAGCTAAATTTCTGTGTCACTTGGTCTTTTACACGTAATTCTACTTTTTAACTGACTTCCCTTTGTCACTTCAATGTCAGCAAAAACACTGTATTGAACAAGGGCTGTTGACATTATGGAACAGTCATTGGGGTAACAACATTATGTTTTACCTTCAGTTGCCTGCACTGGGAGACCAGGAAAGGGCTGGTTTTGGCCATATTACCTAGCTTATCTGGTTGGCTGCCTTTAAATAAGATGTGTGCTTCATATTTCAGATACAAAGTAAAAGCTATTTGGCTTTGGTGCATTGTTTTTTTCCTCTTTCTCTGCACTGGAGGTCTCAGTAATGAAGAAGAGAAATGTATATCTTACAAAACAGGCTTTTGGTACCCTCTCATCCTAAAGCTTGAAGTTTGTTCTGATTTTTTTTTAATTTTTATTTTTGCTGTTGCTGTTTGTTGGTATTAGTCTGCCCAGCCACTGGGCTCCTTTGCTAAGTTATGTTTATCCACATGTCAGAACACTGGCTTCCAACAGCAGCTGGGTTTAAGGAACTGTCTGGCCACTGGAAATGGTACAGAAATTTTTATAACCTCATGATCATTACACAATGAACTGGTGAAATAGTTTAGCTTGTAAGACAGCACTGTAGCTTCCTTTTTCTCTGCTCTGCAATATCTTTTGTATCTCTCTTCCTTCAAGACTGCTTTTTCTAATCTTTCCCATGTTAGTCTCTCCCCCACTTCCTCTACAACACCATTTTGCCTTATCTCCCTTCTATTTTCATCATACCAACTGTAATTCTTGTCACTTTTTAACAACTTTCCTTTTTGCCTTCTTTTCCTTTGTGGTTTATTTTTTTTTCCTGTATTTTATTTCCTTTTCCCATGAATATTATTTTTCTCTTGATCTCAGTTTAGGCCTTTCATTTTTTTACCATTTCTTTTTCATGATTTCTTTCTTTCATACTCACTTTCCTGTTCTTCTGAGCTTTTTCCTCTTCAAAGTGAATGAGAGATTTTTCATGTTTCTACTTGTCAGCCAGTGGTGAGAAAGGGACCAGCAGCAGGTTCAGCCGGTTAGACTGAGAAAGCTGCAGGAGGCACATTCTTGCCTGAAGCAGAGGGATGCATTTAACTTACTCTGCAGTTGCATTAGAAGTCAAATTCGTAGCTGAAGGGATGGTGTGAGTGGCTGAAAAAGAGGATGTATGACAGATGGGCAATTTCCCTGTGCATGTGAGGATGCAGAGCTGCTTGGACACTGACTGAGCAGGTTTGCACACCATGTTATCTGTGTGCTTCCTTGATCTGCTGGGGGATGCACAGAGCACTTCCTCTGCTCCACATAGTGTATCTCAAAAGTCAAGGGAAAAATTAATCCACATTGTAGACAAATACCATGATCACAGACAGAGCATTCTGCTGGAGCTGCACAAGTGACTGAATGCTTCCATTTAACAGTGGGTTTTGAGGGACATGTCCCAAAGCACTGCTTCTAGTGATAGTAACACACAAACAGTGGAGACCAAGGTAGGAATGGAAGGCTGGGGATATTTTGGAAAAATGCTTCTATGGTCAAGTAAAACATTGGACAACAAAGTATATACACAAGAAAAGTGAATTAATATTAATTGAAAGTTAGATATGAGTTAGATACAGTCTACAAATGCATGCCTAGTTTTTTGCCCACTGTATGCCATCAGCTCTATGAGAGCACCCATGAACAGAAAGCTAAGATTATGTGATAGTATTAAACATGCCTGGGGCTTCACTTCCTGCCACACTGTGACACACTCTTGTCTCCCGACCACAAGTTTAACTGAGTGTTACAGGCTTGGACTTGTAATACATTCTCAGCATACAGTAGAGTTCTACTCATACTCGAACAATGTAGTTTGAGAAATACAGGTGCTGTTTCTGTGTCAGTTGTATAATGTATCTTGGACCCATACATGCAAAACTATTATTAGACAACCATAAAAATATATTGGAAAATCCAGAAAAATAAATACAATTTTTTATTTAAAGACAGTAAAATAATGGTCCAAAAAGTGAAGTAATGGAAAGATCCTTCTGTCCAGAGGAGTAAGAGAAGCCAGCCATGGAGAGGTCATGTCAAACAGTGATGTCCACTGGCAAACTCCTGGAGACACCTCTGATGATCACAAGCAGAAGTCTCCTTAACAAGGCCTGATGATCTTGCACAGAGGATGGGATAGTCTTTCTCACCTGTAATCTATGCAAGTAAATGAGAGACTTGGAATACCATTTTCACATGGCTGTCAAGCTTACTTGTTCCCCAGTTCCAGGCTTCCTGTTATCCACATTCTGGGCTATATTAGTTTTATCATTACTTCTGTTCTTTTGAAAAATCTCTTGTGCCTTTTCAGTTATCAGGAGGTGAATGGATACTGTACTGCTGAGGCACTGAGTGGCTGAGTGGCTCTCTCATCATCTGCCTGTGACTGCAACACAAAGCAGGAGCAAGCAGTAGTGAAAGTGCTACAGATCTCCTGATTTCTTTCTTGACTTCTTTTGGTAAATCTCCATCTGCATAGATAACAGACTGAGAGAAACAGCTTTTGAATTGTCTCCACTGCAAATATTTATTTTTTTCCTGTTTATATATAAGAATGGTAAATTCTTTGCCTTCATTATCAGCACTCTGAAGAAGATAATACTTCAATACTCCAGTACTGAACCAGTGCTATGAGCCCCCAGAGTGTTTTTGGCAGACAGATTTGTGGCAAAATAGGTAAATACTTATAGAGCAGCATTACAAGTCTGAAGACTGAGGCCAGGAGGGAGGACAGCCATTGACTGGGATTCAAATAAGCAAGATAGAATAGTTGTGGAAACACTGAGGGAATTATTATGATAAACCTTCTTTCTTTACTAGCTGTTCACTCTAGCTTCTGTGTGGACGTTTATTCTCCCAACAGCTTTTCCCACATTCACTGGCCATGCCCTCAATTCTTCTCAGTACTCACAAGCCATGTGCTAGGAAGGAAACAGTTCTTCCATGCAAGGCCTTTACTTTCCATCTGCAGTGACTCCACTGGATCTCTTCCATAAAATCAGGGTCGTTTTGATCTCTCATCAGCATAGAAGAGGAGGCAATGATCTATATGGTGTTGATTAGCTCTTAGCATCCACAGCTGAACATAGAGGCCATGAGCATCTGGACGTGGGGAGAGGTGAGAGGATTTACTCAATCAGCAGCAAACTCTAGCATCTCCAGCTTGGCATGGGTGGACTCTGCAGTAGGCACCATCCAGACATAAGCTGCCCTAGGAAAGCATTTTTGTGTGTTTTTAATGGTTCTAAAATTGAAGTACTGAAAGGCACTAGAAATTCCTAATTATGTTTGATAACTCACCATATTGTTTTGTGTCACTCTTAACTAAAAATCCTTATAATTCTTAGCTTATCTTGGTTAAAAAATGTACTTTTCCTGTACCACACTGAATAATATCTGCAGCTACAGAAATGTAACTAAAGATACAACTTGGAAACATAGATAGCAAATACATAGATGCTTAGAGTGATGAGTGACAATCAGACACTATTGCAAATAAATCCATGTTGATAGACACATTGAATTTTAATTAATTAAAATTTATTTATTTTGTAACAACCCTTTAAAGCAGCAGCATTTGTTGCATCTTTCATGTGGAGCAAAGCAGGAAAACTGAAACAAAAAGCATTCTGTGACCTTTTGTAAACTCTTGAAGTAAGTCCCCATTCTGCTCATGCACTTAAGCGAGAGAAATTCAGTCATCATGACTCATCCCACCCTCTGCACCTTCTAGAGTTCACTCCTGTGCATGAACTTCATCCCATGCAGACAGCTTCTTATTTTTTGTGGTAGGACACAGAATGCAAAAGATAACTATTACAGCAGACCTGGAAACACAGCTAATATGCATGTAGACTTAAATATACATCATGCTTATTCACTCATTATGTGTTCAGCTGAAAATGCAGATGTTTTCCACTGCATTCTTTGCTGCACAATTTCACAGCAATGACAGAAGACATGGAAATGCCCTTACCTCTCTCCCTTCACATTCAAATGGGAAAGCTTCTCTAACAAAATAAACTAATCATATTTTTGCATTTTTTGTTGACCTCAGTGCTGCTGTGTAGCTTAAACATGAAGCTATCTAATGGAGCAAGCCGTATTATGATCAAAATATATAATGGCTTCAGTCTCATTTATGTGAAGATTTTGTTGGAATTTACATTGCAACTGAGTGTCTTCCTTACAACTGGTTTTAACTGCAAGTTGCTAGAATTATTGTTTGAACTGAGGTGTCCAAAACATGAAAAATTTGAAGGGTTTTTTTTGTGGATACATGAAGTTTGATGCATGCTACCCTATGTCAGTTTTCAAGATCCTGCTGCCAAGGACAGGAGTTCAAACTTTTCCAGTCTAAAGGCTTTTGATTTTTGACTTGGGGCAGTCATTTCCCCCCTCTGCCCCACACTAGTTTGTTATTGAGAAATGGTTGAGCAGGTCTTGTTAACAGGTTTTAGAGCTTTTCAGCCTGAGGCAGACACCTGGCATGGATAAGGTTTGTTTAGGTTTCAAGGAGGCTACAGAACAATAGTGGAGATTCCTAGTCTTCATTACCTGGAAAGCTAGTAACTCCTGCTGCAATATTGTATCATCTTATCCTCTTTGCTCCTCTGTTCTGTAAGTGTTTGGACCATGGTTTTATAGCCCTGCTATCAACCATAAAAGAACCCAAACAAAACAAAACAAACAAAAACTTCCAATACCAACAAACAACCCCCCCCACCACCAAATCTGTCAGGCTCAATCTGTATCAAATTGTATTTGATAAATAATAAATGAGAATGTATTTTGCTAAAAAATTAGAGTTTTTATCAGTCATTTCTTAAGGAAAAGTATGGAAATAACATTTGGAAGGCAGTGTGTGACTACTATGACTGTGTGAGAATGAAACTCTGTTTAATACCCAATCACTTTACCTGTATTTGCAGACAAAAAAGTCTTTAGATTCATCATTCTCTGAGAAAAGCACTGGGGTTTGGTTGGTTTGGGGTTTTTTTTCTGGGGGAGACGCAGTTTTTTTGGTGTTTTTTTTTTGTTTTGTTTTGTTTTCTTTTTTTTTATTGGTTTGTAAGCAGGATTAAAGTGCCCTTGAAGCTACTTTCTTTCCTGAGTGTATATTCCATCAGTGTTCCAGTTCTTAACCTGCCCCTGGCTGTATGTGCCTTTTTTGCCAGATCTTTCCTGAGGAGCAGCACCACTCAGCCCACAAGGAGCTGGCAGCCAGGGAATGGGGTCTGAGCACTTTGCCAGCTGGCTGATCAGCTGAGGGACAAAGACAATAGCTTATCTATGCTTGCTCTGGTCAGCTCCCAAGACATTCTTGTCCTTCAGACTGGCGTGACTGCTGGCTCAGTGCCAGTTTTCATCACTGTACTGCTGTTCTATGTACACACAGCTTTTTTTTGCTATTGTTATTTATCACTTTTTTTGCATAATTTTGCTTTTATTCGTGGTGGCCATCTAAACCACTGCTGCCTGTTTTCTCCATTGTTAGCAACAGTCATGAGCTACTGTCAGTTGGATCTTGTTAAGCTGCAGCTTTATTCCATCAGCCTCTATTCTATGGAGACCTCATTGCCTACACACTTCTAAACTGTCTGAACATAAAAGGAAATTAAGGCCTCATCCCTAGGCATAAACCCCAGCAACTGAACATCTGTGTTTAGTGCTTTTGATACACCCTTCTAAAAGGTAGCTGCAGGTGTTTTTGTCAATAAATAATTTTGCACTTTTCTGTACGTGATGTTTCAAAAGCCCAGGTTCACTGGGTTTTGCTTGTTT